>CABPRJ010000012.1:574286-654959 GCA_902439185.1 Cinara cedri | reverse complement strand
CCCCCCACCCCCGCCTCCATCCTCCACTCCGTCTGAAACTTAATAAAACGGTCGACCGATACGAGGCGAAAACGATTACGCGGCGAATCGTAACGGAACAGATTCTCGGAACTCAACGAAAACCGAAACGCCGTTTGCCGGACTGCGGCCGTCAGCGGAAAAATAACAACGTGACAACGCAACGTCGCGGCGCGCGGGACGTGCACGACGAAATCACGTTTGCGACGCGCGCGCGCGCGTCCGTATCGCGCGTAAATTCCCGCGTTCAAAACCGTCTGCGCAACAATGGCCGGTTCAACAGCGGTCGCGATTATGTCGCATACGCATGTGTGCGTGCGCTACAGAGGACCGTAGGGAACCGGCCGATTGCGGCGTCGGCGGGTACGGACGTCGCGGCCGCGCGGTTTCGTGCATTTTTATTGCGCGTTCGGCGTGTGCCGTTGCCGTCGAGACGGCGCCAGCGGCGGCGGAGGAGTACACTGCGCGCCGCGGTAACAGCGCACGTTCGGGAATTATCGACGGGACGCGCGAGCGAAACTGTCGCGCAATATCGTCGGCGTACGGAGCGCCGTATAAAACGCGCGTACACAAGCGGACCGGTGCGCGGGTACACGCGCCGCGTGTTATACCGCAGTGTCGGGTGCCACGCGAATACTGCGGGGTACACACGGCCGCCGTATTATCGTTATCGTTATCGCTGTTGTCATTGCCGTTATATATCTGCTCGTACATCGTACGGAGACCGCGCGCTCGTTTTATCCGCGCGCGGTTCGCAGCCGACGTACCGGAGAGACGCCGGTATTCCAGGTCGACCGCGAGCGCGCCCGTGCGACACGAGCCGGGCGCGATGCGTAACTCGCATGCCAGCGTGTTAATAATTTTTTTTTCAGCGCGTGCGCCCCCGGTTCCGAGTGCGGGAAATTCCGTTTTCGGCCGCGTCGCAATGCGTTCACGTCCGCAAGCGCGAACGTATTACCGTACACGAAATTAAACTCGTTCGCGGTAACCATTATCCCTGCGAATATTACGCGAAACGCCATTGGGAGCGTATTATGCGACTCGTGAACTCGTCCGCGGGGCTTTTTCTTTTTCGTTTAGGATATTATGACCGGGTGGCAGGCGCCACTATCGGGCCGTATGAAAACGCACGAGTTCGACAGATATCCGTTGTAAGCCGACGAATGGACGCCGGGCTAAACCCGATTGAACGCGGTTCCGTTGTACGCGACACGTGATCGGATATTTTCCGACGGCCGTTCGGGCGGTGGCGAGCGGGATCGCGGTCAGAAATTCACTCGGGACATTTGCGCACAACAACCGCCGCCGACCGTTCGTCCCGCAACAGATAACAATGGATCGCCCGTCAACGGGTTGCGTTGCGCGCGACCCGTTCCGGTGTTTCGCGTATCAGACAGACGGCGGCGGACGGCATCGCGTTTTCCCGGGCCGCGCGCGCGCCGCCCGGCCGTCGTTACGGAAGGCGCATCCGAAAACAGCGATCGCCGCGAGACGACATTATCGGCCGCGGATGCGATTGCGGTGCGAAAACGGAGCGCGGGCTCCCGCGACGAATGTCGACGTTACGACGGCGCATAACGGCGCACCGCCGCCGTCTCCCGTTCAATGCACCACGCGTTCAAACGAACGGCGCTGTGAACGCGCGGCAACCGGCGGACGAAAATCGATTCCGCGCGCCGGTTATCGTGACGGCAACACATTTCTGCGAACGAAAATACGTGTTTCCTGCGCGCACCAGCCCGCCGCCGCCGCGGTCCGTTTCGCGTTGTTAACATTTTACGGGGTAAACAACGCCGCGGTGAAATGACGGTTCGAGATTTGCGGTTTTTTTTTTCTTTCTCCGTTACAACACCGAACGTGTGCCTTTTTTCAGGTGATATTTGCGCGGACGAAAAACATCGTAACAATAATTTACTTATGACCGATTACATTACACGCGTCGTTCGCTCGTGATACCATGCCGTTATGCTGGCTGTCCCGCCCGCCGTTGCCCGCGCACAAGTACAGAAGCGGCCAAAAGTCGCGCGAAAAATTTGCCAGACACATCGCTTACCACCACGGGAGGTATCGTCGTTGTCGAGTCCGATATTGACTTCTTCAAGCATTTCGAGGTATTCGGGACCGTTTGCCGTGCCGTCGCGAAAGCAAGGGCCTATTATGGCGTAAGAACAGATGCCATACAAGACGGCAGGCGTTGCGCGTCATTTGGCCACCTCTGTATATTGACCGAAAAATTCAAAAATGATGACACGTCTTCCCGCGTTTCCCTGCGACTCGCAACACATTCGATGTCAACAAATTTCCATCTCAATGTTTCAGTACCTACAAACGAGTCGGCAGAATGTAAAGACGCACTACCGTCGTCGAATAACCAAATTTACAATAAAAGTAGTATTAAAAGTTCGGTGTTTGCCAATCGACTCTTTTAGATTCTGAGTCGAGCGAATTGTTTGTTTGTTTTTTTTTTTTTTCAGTTGATCAAGAAATTTTCATTTACTTTTATTTTCCAGTTGGTGGTTCCTTGTGAGAAAGTATTCAGGTGAGTTTGTAGTTGGAGAGAAGCAATGTTACGGTCAGAAGATGTCGAAATATATTACATTCATATTATTGTACTATGATACACGGATATCATGACACTTATTTACTAGCGATTACTCCAACATTAAACCAGCAAATATTGATCTATGCATGATAACAATGAAACCAAATAATTATACAGATCCAAAATTCAATGCACTACACTGAATTTCTCTACTGCAAAGTAGTTAAAAAGACTTCCTAGGATAGTGGGGACTGGTGCAGCCATTTTCATAGATAATTTAATGTATAACTGTAAACAACGATAAACCATTGCTTACGAAACGAATAAAAGATTCTGAGTGGAGTTCAGTCGATAGTGATGCTATGTCAACAATATATATACGTGATCTTATTGTAAAATAATTAAATAGGCTTTGTATATTTTCTTTAATAATATTTGTTTAATGTTGTACCGATTTTCCGAGTCTTCCTACGTTTTTCCCGGTTTTTCACACTTGCTGGGAAAACTCTTGGAAAAATCGAAAAATGATCTTGCTAAAATACCTCGCTAGTGAAATGTCCTTTTAGAAATATTGCCATCACTAAAACTTGGAGCAAAATTGCTGGTAGAAAATTTGTGCACAGAAAAAAAAGAAGGCCGTAATATAGTTTAACGAATACCTACATTTCTTATATTTTCCCGTTTTTTTTTCGGTTTTTCAAATTTGATGAGAAAACTCCTCAGAAAATGGAAAAATTACCTACTTAAATTATTTCCTCACACCGATTTCCTTTTTAGAAAAGGTGCCACACTTAAAAATCTGTGTATGTCTTCTGGCAGAAAAGTTCTGCACAGATAAAAAATAAAACAAAATAAACATCTTTGTAAAACTCTGTAATCTTCGTTTCACTTAAAATCTAAAATACAAAATTAACTGCGACCAGAATATTTTGTAAACTTACAATACCCGAAAAAACAGAACAATAACTACCATACGGTATATATTATATGGTAATTACTTTAATTTTTTTTTTCGTGGTCTTTCCGTCATTTCCATTTATGTATTTTTCTACACGACGTTTTTGCGCAGTTATTATTTTTCTAGTCGACTGTAATTTATAATTATAATTTCTACCGAGTATTACTATTGCATCCGATTAGGTGATATGCACGTATACGAACTTTTCTCAGGACCCCTGCATAATAAAGATATGCGTTTTGAGATTTAACGTGCAAAAACGATTTTATCCGTCCAATTATAATTTAAAAAAACTAGCGAGAGATAGATAAAAAAAACATCTGCAGACGAGAGTTTATTAAAAAAAAAAAAAAACTATAAACACAGTTAGCAAAAAAAAGCTGTCGTTATATATTATATAAACTCAGGGTTCGTATTTTTATACTTTCATTTGTTCAACGTTAACTTTGTTCAAAGTCTGATTTTTGGCACTTATTTTTATGTTTACGTTACAAATGCACGTGAAAGGCTATGGATGCGTTTGTAATTGCGTTCTTTTAAAACATAAGCGCAAGATTCCGGGAATGAAATCGTTGATAAAAAAAATAGTTTTATTTGTATTGTTTACTAAATATATAGATCATAATTTAAAATTGATGAGACGTCGCTGTGTTGGACGTGGAAAACCCTTATTGTGGTCAGCGTTAATATTCGCAATTTTTCACACCGTACACATTGTACGAGATGCGGGTTTTTTGCCCAGCGGTAATTCATTCGAATCGATTTACTCATTTTTCAACACTCTTTATTACAAAATTAAAAAAATCCAAAAACAAACGATTATATTAGCTTCGTTTTTATGGATTTTTTGGTGTAACCATTTGTTTTTTTGAGCAATTTTGGTTTTGTAGTTTACTAATAATAAAAAGACCCCTTATTGTCTGTATTTTTTCTCCAAAAAAAAAAAGAGCATGACCCAGTACGTCGTAAGCCTAAGCCGCGTCCACTTTTTAACACATTCGGGCGCTCGTGAGCCGATTTACTTTGAGCACAAACCGAATACCGACAGTTGACTAATCGTATGATTGGTTCCAATGTCCTTAGGTGTGAAAGTGGCCGTATGCAACTAGTGTAGTTATAGTATTTTAAAATGTTTTTTCCTGTACCCTTGATAATAATAATAATCCAATGGTGTTTATACAATGGTTTACAATTTTAAAATGCCCGGTCTTAGAAGGTATTTTTCTGTTACAATTTTGACGAAAACGAAATACATTATTATGTATATCTGGGCAGCTATATTTATCTGCCCAGACCAACGCTATGCAACGCAAATAACATAAATTATTTAATTATTATTTTATGATGGGCGAAATGTATAGGCAATTCAAGTACACTAGAGTGCTCGTTTGATTTATTTGCCACGTGCATGCGATCGCGTTTCCTTTTTATGGGCATTTTTTTCGGATTATTCCTGTTCCTTTAGGCGCAATAGGATAGTATAACGTACGCCTCACTGCTTACGGAAATTATGAATTTATTAATTTTATCGTAATCATATTGTTTTTATTATTTTAAATATTATTATTATTAAACTCGATAAATACTTCGAGTTTAAACACCTATCGATTTTATTTTGTTTTTTATTTATTTTTTTTACTTGGTTATAATCATGAACGAAATTAGATTTTTTTTTTACACTATAAAATACATAGTATAAATTGCACATTCAGGCACGTTGATTAAAATTGAGTACAGGATAATTGGAAAGCTCGTGGAAAATTATATAAAATAATGAAGTTGTTATGCCGTAATTTGAAAAAAAAATCGTATGGTTCGTCTGGGATTTTCACAATTATTATGAAAAATACTTAAGATAAAAAAAACGACTTTTTCTGTCAATGGCTATGTGTTAAAAGGAATAAAATCGATTGTCATTTTTCGATTGAAGTAATATTTCTGGTAGACATTTTAAGTATAACACAATTAAAATGGTTACGTCGTGGTGCACCATAAATATTTACCGTTTTACCTATAATTTTCTTTCCTGGTTATTTCGAAAACCCTTTAAAAAATCAAATTTTTCGATGCACCAACTAGTGAAAATTACCTTACAAAAAAGATGCTATAGTTTATAATTTAGATCAAGTTTTCTAGTAAAAATCGATTTTTCGTTAACCATGGTTAATCGTTGTTAGTTAAAATCCGTCAATCACAAGTACTACAGTTTTGATTGGCTTTTAGGTCGACTAAAGTATACGCAGTCATCTAAATATGTTTATTGACATTAACCTTAAAAATAATGCGTAATAATACTGTTACACGTGTAAATGTATATAACAATTTACAATTTATGCGTGTCAAACGCTCATGTCCCGATGAACGTGATAAACGATAAATTTAACGTAAAGTATACTCTAAAAAAAACAATTAATATAATAAATACCTAGATATATGTTATAATATTTTTTAAATTCATTTCCATACTTTAATAATAAACAATAATTACTTTAACCTTAAGTGGGTAATAACTATAAACCTATTAATGTTGTAGATTAGTATTAGTATGAAAGTTAAACATAAAAGCTATAACTACTCTAAAAGATGTTATAGATTTTATGTATCGTTGTCGTATATGTGCGCGTGCGTTTATTATTTGTTTATCAACAGATGTTCAAAATAATGTCTTATATAAAAAAAAAAAAAACGTGACGTTATTAAATTATACGTTCCAAGTTACGTTCGTATTATTTTTTTGAATGTCACATGTCGCGTGCTAATTTAAAATAATAACACATCTCTGTATCCTGCGCTATGGTGCAGAGCGAAGCGATACGAGAGTCAAACAACGGAATTAATGCCCCACTTACTTAAGATTAACGAGGGTTTTGTTATAATTTATATGTTTATGCTACTACTCTTGTTAGGTTAGGCTTACTAGGTTAGGTTAAGTAAGGTTAGGTTAGGCTCTACTACTTTGCTACTACTCGTACAAATTTTATAGAGAATTCAACTGATACTGGAGATGGATGTGTCATTGCTGTGCATGAGAAGATGGGATGATAGAGTACAGATAATTATTTAATTTATATTTTCAAACAACTGTTGCTAATAAAAAAGGATTCTTAGCAAATTTTGGTTATACATGTTTTGAAATGTAGTTTTTCCGATTATCGTCAAAATTTGATCTTAAAACGCTTATGAAAAAAACAACAAATACATAAAACTCAAATTTGTTTTTTAGACCACTAAGTACAACCTATAATATTTAACTTTGTGTTAAATTTTCAAGCATTTTTCTTAAGTTATATTATAACTTAATAACAGATACCTACAAAGGAAAACTTCAGGGATTGGCAAGTTACAGTACATAGTGTAACTGGATACAAGTTACGTGTTACTTTAATTTTGGGTAAGCATTTTATAGAATTTAAAATAATGTGTAACAAACATGTAGATACATACAAAACTATAATATTATTGTGGCCATAAAAAAATTTGTAATAAATTTAAATTTTTAACTGGAAAATTAAATCATGAATATTATCGTCCGATAACAAGTAATTAATTATTTTAAGTAGGTTATTTAGTATTGTTATTATTACTTAGTGAGATATTTCATTAAATTTTATATGAAAATCATTGACAAGGAAAGCGTTTTATAGGGAGTTAATTACATATTAAACGTTGCCAAAATTAAGGATCTCGTAAAAAATGAGCGTATTAGATGGGTTCTACTGCATTTGACTTTAAAATTTATGTTATCAGATATTGTTTTTTTTCTTTAATTGCATATCCTATTGGATAAATTCTTAAATATAGATTCGTTTCATTATGCCTGCAATTGGTATTCAAAACATATAAGTTTTATTTTGCATAACAAATCAACCTGTTTTTCTCCAAATTGTATTTACAAGTGCATAATTTTGGCTCTTTTTTCTATTTTTAAGAAAATATTTGATGACATTTTTGTACAAAATATAAAAAGCGAAATTCCGTGCGTTTTTCATTTTATTCATTAAATCTGTACATCATATTATATTAACATGTATATATTAATTTATCATTCATGAGAGGAAGGTGATTTTTATTTTTAATACCCCAATTTCTATAGGCCTTCTAAATGAAGCCAGAAGCTTGCCGTTTTTTACATGACTTGCGTTAGTATCAAGGACATGTTTTTGAGAATTTAAACTTTAAACCCCGTCTTTTTCCATTTTCTCCTCAAATTTACCATTTTGTTTTGGAAGTAGTATAGGTATAGTTGTAGTGTTGTGTAATAAATTGTATTATCATTATGTATTCGACTACCTATTTATTGATTTATTAATAACATTTACGTATATAATGCATAATATAAGCGGGGGAAAATTTTACTCTAGAATAATACAGTGAAACCTCCTTATACCCCTTATAGGGGGCCGGTATTAAATGAAAAACAACAACAGTTCTGCATAACCTATATCCCCTATATATCGGTTTCCCTAGAACGGAAATTCCTTTATAACGGAAAAATCAATCGTCACCAAGCGATTTCGTTATAAAGAGGTTTTACTGTACATTAATTCAAATATAATATGACACGGTATAATTGAGAATAGAAAATAGGATCATATTATAATTATTTTTAATCTAAAAAACGACGTTGAATATTTAATTTGAGAGAATGAGGGAAGTTAAAAAAAAAGAAAGAAAAAAGAACTATTCAGAGGCATAGTATGGTGAGTGAGGTAAGTGAAACAAGTAGATGCGTAGCGAGCCGTCCACCGCTCATAATTGTTTGTTCCACATAACTATAGTAACACACCTATAGATTTTTTTGAAATCGTCATAACGATTAAATGGTTAAAATAAATTATTATTAACAGTAAAGTTTAGTAGACTTGTTTCTAAAACAGAGTGTACTGTTATAACTGCATAATATATTTCTACGAATTCCGCCTCGCACTCCAGCCACTGGATTCACATGCGAACACCGTTCGAGCACAAGGATCATACCGACTGCTGAACGTGACAGTTGCTGTTGTATGCAAATATTATGCGATCACTGATGAACGATAACGTTTGGACATTTACAAAAAGAAAGGGTGGTCAGTATTGCCTTTGGCGGTCGACGGTTGTTTACCTATTTTGTATACTAATTGTATAACATATCACACGGACGCCCAGATACCGGGCAGTGACGTGATTTTTCAGGTCCACGTTAGCGCCAAGGGAGTGCCATATTGAGAATACACTCGAGTAGGTCACAGTGAGGTTTTATCCACGTTCTTTTGGAAAGTTAGACGTGTTCACTTTGGTATCGCCGTGTTTGTCCGTTGAGATACTATACGTCAACCCGTCTTTCGGTTGGCTAATTTTCAATATGCATAATAACATGGATCAAAGTAATGTAGACCGAACACCAAGTGGTGGTATTCATAATTTTGAAATAAATATGCAAAGCCGAGATAATAGTTTAAATGTCGGTATCAACGTTCTTTCAGACAATGAAAACAATGAAGATTCAAGCAGCCAANTGAAAAGTTAGACGTGTTCATTTTGGTATCACCGTGTTTTTCCGTTGAGATACTATACGTCAATCTGTCTTTCGGTTGGCTAATTTTCAATATGCAGAATAACATGGATCAAAGTAATGTAGACCGAACACCAAGTGGTGATATTCATAATTTTGAATTAAATGTGCAAAGCCGAGATAATAGTTTAAATTTCGGTATCAACGTTCTTTCAGACAATGAAAACAATGAAGATTCAAGCAGCCAAAGTATTGATAATAATTCAGCTGCTATAACGGACGACTTACTTAATATTGATGGTCAAGTAATGAGAAGACGAGTATATGCAGAGAATATGTGGGCTGAGCCATTACCCGATTTGAGGGGTCAATTCAGAGATTGTAGCTTAACTTTTTATAGAGAAAATCCAACACATACGTTGAGATTACGTGCATTTGTCTTAAGAGAAGTAAATGTTTTAAGAACTCTTATTTCACTTGATATGACGCATAGACCTCCTTTTGCAAGTACTAATGATGGAGTTTTTACATCATTTATAATGCGTTTAATCGTATTGTATGATATAACAAACACGCGTTTGATAACCATACTAACTCCTTGTATTGGAAACTTCGCCGAGCATTTCCTCCACGAGTTACATAACTTTGCAAGTAGTCCATATAGATTGGTTGACTATGATCTTAATGTACGCTACGCTCATGGTAGCTATTTCTCTCAATATTCCATGCTGTATTCTGAGTACTCCGAATTAAATAATGAAGATATAGTTGAGCAACCAATATATGTTACATCACCGGATCATAGGGATGAACCGAATGTAGTGAATACGGATGACGAAGATAATGAAAATTCTCCTTTTATTGTTATGTCGCCGTCAGAAGTTATTGAAATTAAATCTGCTTCTGGGGAATCTGATGTTCAAATCATAAACATTGATACTGAACCTTCTGCAGAAACAGAAAGGGATCAGCCGTTCCAGCTTAATCATCAACCAAATTGTCCAAGTATGACACGGCCAAATGAGAGTCAAATAAATACTGTAGAGAACATCATTAAAGATAGTTCGTCAGACGATGAGACAATCGAAATTAATACCCGTACGAAACCAGAAGATGTTATGAATAAGAAGAAAAGAAAAAAGTATGGTGTTGAATTTATGAGGTTCGACTTGGTAGCAGAGCTCGATCGAGCTCAGAGTCTTCATTTTCAGATAATACAGAGGCAAACTAAATTAAATTAATATCTCCAATATTCGTTCGGAAAAAAAAAAATTATATTGCATACATTTATTTTGATATCGTTTAGTTTAGACAGTAATTGGATTTATAATTGTTTACATAAATTCATAAACTGTATAATTACCTAATGTTTTTTTTCTTTAATATAAAAATACATAAAATATATTTTCGTTTTTTTTTTTTTTTTTTTGTTATTTATTTTAATTTTTAGTGATTACGATCAAAATTAATTCATTTATTTCTATTAATATTTTTATATCATATTGATCGCGAACTCGTGTACACGCCTATTTATTATGTGTAATTAAGATTATTCTGAATAATTCAGTTAATAATAACAATTAGGTACCTATTCAATTTTAAAATACAGAATATTTATCGCGCAGCCACGTGTTCTTTCTCTAACAGATGCATATGTTCTTCTTTAATGGAGATTGTCTTTGACAAATAATCTATTTTTCTTCTTTTCGTATTTATTTCTTCCGATTCTAATTTTTGTTTTCCCGCAGATGTTACGTATACAGACGAGAGGGTCTATTTTTTTTATTGTATACGGAGACAGTTCATTGGTTATGTTAGATCTTTTCCTTAGAATCTGGGGAACAACATTGTTAGTTTTGATCAATCCAGTGTACTCGATATTTACTTCCTTCGAGATGATGGAGAAAATAGTCCCGGATCTAGAGAAAAACGTTTCGCCCGCTTTAATATAACATTTTTGTATTATTGTAATGTTTTCGTTATTTGATTCGTCCTCCACGACTTCTATACAGTTTATAGGTAAACCGTTAAAACTATACGCAGAAAGAGTATATTTTATGATCTTATCTCTCTGTTCTCGATTATCGGATAATTGAATTTGTATTCCAGTTGATTTTTTCGTATTCGAATTGCCCCAATATACGTACTGTAAGACATTTTTAAACACGATGCAACAGCTATTCTGTAAACTGTCTGTCAATTTTGTCCACATTTTAGCAATTGACATCGAATAAAACGGTGTCGAAAAAGATGAGACCATAAGTGTATACTTCTTAAAAGGCTCTTTTAAAAATGTTTTTATAAATATTCACAACACCAGAGAAAAACTTAAAGAAGAAGGATACGTTTTAATTCCGTTTAACGAAATGGTATTAATAGTCCTCCCGATAGAAGAAACTATAATAACATTTAATACTAATAGAGTAACTACATTTAATGGTAATTAGTTCGCAAAGGTGGAAAATGTTCAATTTTTTTCGGAAGTATTACGAGATATGGATGATTTACCTTTTAATTAAAACGATATACAACAAATCGAAGAAATAAACATGCAAAAAATAAGTGGCTATGTTAAGGTTACACAGTGTCGGCATTTGGAAGAAATACCGGGCAAACCGGAATTAGTCATAGTTGGAATAAAACAAATACGTCACAGAAACAAAGTTCGTTACATATTGCAGTTCGGTAACCTGGATTCATTTTATGTGTCAAATTTCTTGTTGGAGAAAGAAATGTCAGATTTTAATATAGATTTAAATTATAAGATAAAAATAAAGATTGATAGAATTAAAACTACTCCTAGTAAAAATAAAGAAAAGTAGATTTTTTGTGTATAATAATGTATAATATATGTATAAATATTTTATATTGTTAATAATAATAAATAAGTATTTACTTATATAAATTTTGTCTTTTTTTTTAAAAAAAACCCTTCTAATAAGGTTATATAAATGTAGCATAATACTTAAAAGTAGTTAAAACTGGGTAGTTTAAAGTATAGTAAGGTTACTTTCTTATTTATATGATAAGATAAAATATTGTATAACTTGTGATAACAGTAGGTATACCGTTATATGTATTAGGTATAATTGTAAAAACAGCAGATATAACCGTGATAACAATGTGGTAATAATGTCGAAAGTAGGCGTGACCTAAATGGTCTATGAAGTGGTTGAAAATTCGGGCAGCCATGTATTAAGTATAGCACTTGATCCTTGCTCCTACTCCTGTTCCTGGCTTAGAATCCCCTATTTTATACTACATAAGTTGTAGGAATTTATTATCCATTAGTTAAGTTTAATGTCCCGACAACAGAATTGAAAAATAATTACAGGGTAATGAGTGGTAAAGTGGCCCCTATCTTTTGGAATGCACGGTATAGTTAGATACAGGTTAAAAGGTTTTTATATTATAATGTAGCTAGACAATGGTCAGGTCATACACCAAGCAGGGGTGTATTTAAGGGAGGTTATAGGAGGCTTATCCCCTCGCACAGACCTACTTAAGCCCTACTATGTCTCTATTTTTATAATATTAAAACATGAAGTGTTTAAATATAACACTGTATTAAGCAAAACCGTTCAGAGCTGTTTTAAATGTTATTTAAAAATGTAATCAAAGCCTTTAAAGCCAATCGAAATGAAGTTTTTTAAATGTTAATAGGGTGGACTAATAGAATTTTCCAAGATATTTGAAATAAATATTGACAACACCAACTCAAAAAACTTACTTCTACAACTGGAACTCTTAGCACCACCCTCCCCCCCTCAATTACACCTTTTTAAATACGTTCCTGACTCTCGGGCGGAATAACCATGTACAGCTTGAAGGCAATACACCTACACCAACAGGAAGTAAACGACCGATAATGAACGGGCATCCCGCAGCACCTGTAAGGACCGAAGTCTTAAATACGCTGTGAACATAAAAAATGAAAATTTGGAAAATACAAAAAATAACTGAGAGGAATTTAATAGTTAGGCGACGCCGTGGTGCGCTAGTAAAAAGATTGTAATAGGTAGATAAAAATAAGAAGAAATATAAATATCGCGGTGGGATACGGAGCAAAAGCAGCGAAAGAAAATATTATGATAGCAAACGCGATTTACCCGAAAATATAACGGACACGTCATAACCTTGGTGGAATCTGGATAATGGTGGCGAAAAAAAAAAAAAACTTCCGATAATTAGTTTCCGGCCAACTGTACATATATATGTATGTACGTAATATGTATATATACACACACGAACCCAAATCCAATACAAAGCGGAAAAATTCTAATTAAAAACTTTTTGATTAGTTTTCTTTTATCTTTTCGGACGACGGGGTAAATCGTACTCACGCACACACACACACACACACTCGCACAAACAAATTTATATATATATATAAAAACCGGACGCAATTAATTTTATCCAACCCCTTGTTACTCCGCTGCAGCTCCTCTGCCATTCGCCCATTACCCTGTTTACTGAAATATAATAATTCGTTTTTAAAACGAATCGTGTGCGCGCGGAAACCCTGCATCATACAATATTATTATTATTATTATTATTATTATTATTATTATTATTATATTATGTATACAGAGTGGTTATAACAAGGAGGTATTTTGATAGTTATAATAATAATACAATTAATAAAATCTATTCATAAGATGAATAAATCCGCCGGTATTTTTCTTTTTGTTATGGAGTTTATATTATACCATGCCAATTAATCATACAAATCTTTTTTTTTTTTTAAAAAAAAAAAAAAACATTATTAGTATAATATAGCATCTTCGGTACTCGAGGAAGAAGAGAGCGATAAATCAATAAGTCAATATTTGATAAAAAAAAAAAAATGTAATAACTTAAAATTAAAAAAAAAAAAAAAAAAATGTAAACATTAAGGAAAATTCATAATAAATATAAAATAAAAGATCCTGACTAAAAATCGACCTAATCTTACCTTATAACGGCTTTATAATCTGCTAACATATATACATACACCGGTATATGGACTGTATGATGGTATAACAGAGCCCTAGCTGTTCTCGAATGTTATTGCAGCCTTCACAAAGCTCCCTGAACTACAAAAAACGTACCTGCGGGACACGATGGCCGAAGTAAATCGTTTTTTATTTGCTCATTGTATTACTGACATGATTTAACACAATTATTGATTAACGGTTTTAAACATTTTCGAGCGCGGTTAAACAGATTCACAATGTTGGCTGCAGTACACGACAAGGACATCAAGATTATACTTGACGCAAACAGACGTAGATTAATTTCGTAAGTGCTTTTGATAATATAAGAATATTATTATCGTTTTAGCATTCAATAATTATCTGATAGGTTTTTTTTTTATTTATTTTTCGTTATAACTGATCTCGTAATAATTTTCCGTAGAGGAGTTTCGTAAATTCCCAATATATACCGCCTGCGTTCGACACCAAACCTCCCTACCGCCGGCCAGGATAAAATCATGATCACGCCACTGACGCGTCGCAGCATCAGTAAAATATAAACATCGTTGGAAAATATTTCAATATCGCTCGGATAAATAGATAAGTGTATAGATATTTTATTAATCGCGTGTGTCCGTATCCGAACTTCGACGCGTCGTCGTATATTGCATCGCGACTGTAAAGAGATTTCCGGGGTCCGAAATAAATAATATATTTTTATAAAAGTAGCCAGCGCGTACATCAGGCAAATTCATTGTACCCCGGAGACGTTATTTGGACATTTTTTTTTTTTTTTTTTTTTTTAACAATCTCGCGTCATAATTCAACTCCTCGGAAAATCAAAATCTATAGTTAAATAATAGATAACCTACACGGTATACTTTATTATTAAACAAGACGCATGATATCGCGCGAGTTTATATAATACTTTGTGACAATTTAATACGGGTACCTATATTGTATACGTGTGTTTAAATAAAATATTTTTATTCGGTTGTATACGGATATTTTAGATGAAGAGATAGGTGTTATATATATGTATAATATAATATATTCATTCCTATACCTATAATATATTTTCGGAGCGGAACTATTTTCTTCCGAAAATGAAGGGCCGTTTTCCTCAGCTTTCAATTTTCGTCCGGAAGGTTTCCACTTCCATTCCAGACGTTTCTTTGGATTAAAATCGTGTAGATTATTTTACTACAAATTTTAAAACGAAATCAATCTAATTCGTGAACTATAAATATTAATTATATATGATTATATAATACACCGACGATGATACTATATAATATTTTAGTATTCAGTCTTGGTTCAGACATGAAAATATTCAGAAAAATATCCTTGGCCAGAATACGAAATCTATTTCGAAGAAACACATTTTTTATTACATGATGATGGAGAAAAATGGACGATTGATTTAGGATAGCTTAGATGGAGTATGCAGTTTTAGATCTATTTTATTTTATTTTTTATCACTAAGTACGACATAATAAACCTCCTGTATGTCTGTTTAGTCTGTCCATTTTATCCACAGAGTACCTACCAAATAAAAATTAAGTAAAAAACTCGCAAAATTAAAATGTCTATAAATAGCTCAAAAAAGGTCGAAATGTTTAAAAAATTTGACCACATCTAAAAAAAGCAAATATGTTATTTTCGTTAAATACCCGTTGTTAAAAACGTTTTTCTTCGGGTTTGCTCAATTATTAAAAAAACTGCAAAGAAAATCAAAAAACAACTTTCTTGGTCACCATTAAAAATGCAACAAAAAAGGTCTCTTGTTGTTTTTCTATCAGAGCAATATTTTTTGATAGAAAACAATATCAGTAAAAATTTAAAATAAAGAAACTTTCACACCGTAATTTTTCAGTTTCGTTTTTTGTATTTTTCCAGTTTTTCTCAATTATTATGAAAACTACTTAGAAAATCCCGAAATGCATAAAAAAATGTCTCTTGTCATAGTATGATTAAAGCAATAGTTCCAGTAGAAAAGTTAGTTAGCAAAAATTAAAAACAATGAAATATATAACGCCGCAGCGCACCGTAAATATTTGCCATTTTATCCAATACGTTTTGTTTCCAGTATTTTTCAATTATTTTGAAAGCCCATTTAAAAGATTACCTTAAATGGTGCATTATAAAATTTAAAAATGGGTAAAATTTCCTTAGCGAATAACTGCTACATGAAAAATAATTTTGTTTACTTAAAAAAATAGTAGAAATTTAACGACTCATATTGTTTGTAAATATTTTCAACACCAAAATTTAGTTTCAAAATATATTTACAAAATGAGTAAAATAAATTTTTCAAAATGTACATTTCTTATTTTTATCTATGCGGGACACCCTGTATATACGGAAGGTCGAACTTTCAATAAAAACTATAAAAATCATGAATAATACAATTTAATGTACCATCATAATTTTTCAATACAAAAAACAAAAATATTAAAAATAATTGAAAAAAAAAAAAACATTTTACAATATTATTGAATTCGTGTTTTTTTTTTTTTTTTTGATCCGGAAATATTCATTTTATTATAGGTATGCTGGATGGCTTTACGTTTGTTTTTATTTTTTTTTAGCTACGAAAATATTATATAGTATAATTTAATACAATTTGTTTATGTACAAAAAAAAAAAAAATATGAATGTATAACGCAAACAATATGCACTAAATAAATAATATTATTTCGATATCTGCTGCAGCGCCTCCGCGCCTAACCTAACCTGTAGCTATATTATTATTGTACCTAGAATATCGTGTCGAATATTATTTGAATTTTAAATAAACTAGATTATAATATAATTGTTATCAAACTCTCTACGAAATTAAATTATTTTGTATACTCGTGAAAGTTTAATAATTAATTTAAAAATATACGCGTATATATACATTAGATGTTAACAGTAGGTACTCGAAAGGATGATGAGTATATTATATAATTAAGTACAGGGGATTGGAAGGGGGGGGAACCAGCCGACCCTTTCTGTTTTCATAATGTTTGAGCGTATATACAGCCCGACTAATTTTACTAATTAATTATACTCGTCGTATTATAATAATATCTGTGGCTTCTTGGTGCAAGAAAGGTCAATGTCGAGAGAAAAATAGAAAATGTATTGCAATAATGTATTAAGGACTTTTTTTCGACTTTCAATTTTAATTTTTTTTTTTTTTTTTTCGACGTTAGCCTTTCTTACGTCTGCAAACCGTTGATGTACTATTCTTAAAATTGTTTAAAATTATTTATTTTTATTGTTATAGATTATAATGTATACGGTAAAATTTCCGTTAACGGTCATTTTTTTTTTTTTTTTTGGGAACTTACAAACTAGGTACTTATGCATGCTATGGTAAAAATATTCGGTGAAAGTTTCAGATTTCTACGGTTATATCTTATTGAATTACAACGAAAATTGCTTATAAACATGTAATTTTCCAAATTCTACCTAACCTAACAATAGTATTCGGGTAACCTAAATGGTATTTGTCTTCCGAAATTGAACTCCTAAGTGCTCATGTAGAACTTTTGATACCTTATATATGAGCATTTCATTTTTTTTCATTTGTTTTTATTTCTGGTTCCCATTAGTATAGCCAAATCATAAATTCCGTCGCGAGACTGATTATCTATAGTATAATTATGTTTACAAAACTAAAGTGTACCTCTTTTTCTGGAGCTATATAATAAATTAGATAATTATAATAAAAAAAAAAAATTAAATATGCAAAGAAGCGCTGCATACAATGCGCTCGGTACAATGGAATTAAATACCGTTCGGGTTTTCATAATGGAAAAAAAACTGTAACCTTTTAGAGTCATAGAAAATAAAATATGTTAATATATTATGGTGTATAAAAATAATTAGTTAAGTTAAAAGTTAAATAAAGTAATTTATTCAACTTAGTTAAAAAGTTTAAATAAAAGTTATAATTGTTTTTTTTCGCCTAGCTAGGTATCTACTTTTAAAGAATATAAATTATATCAACAGACAAAGAATAAAACAAGAAAAATGTCTTAAAAAAAAAAAAATCGTTCTAATTAAAAAGTTAAAATTTAATTTTAACCATTATATAACGTTCGACCCTGATTGGGTATAGTAGACAGTAGTAGTATAGGTTTGCCTCCCTTTAGCCGGTCGATATACAACACGGTAACATCCCTTTGGAAACATTAAACGCAAATTAAATTACCTTAATTCATTGCGTATAATATGTGTATATAGGTAGGTACTAACAGTTCCCCTAACTGCAGCAGTCAAAAGTGCTGTAAAACAGTGCTATAAAACATCTACTAAATAGTGTTTATTTTTAAATAACTTCGAAGTTGAATCGTTGTATACCGGGTAAATTTAGCGTCAACAATATATTATTATGCTTGTACAGTGCCGTAACCAGGGATTGGGCACGTTCCCCTACCCCCCACCCCACAGAATTTGTTTTCTTGGCTACGATACTGGTTAATTTATTTCGTTTTAATTATAATATTAAAAAAAAAATTATCGCCTATAATATTTATATTTTCTATAATTACTATTAGTTATGTATAGGTCGTATATCTAGTTTGTTAAAATTTACAATTTTTCGATATGTCATAACGCGATGTCTTTCAACTAGCTTATGTGTTCTAGTCTCATATTACGTACCTACATTTTTAATAATCACATGGCAACATGGTGGCACGGCATCGACCCAGTACCAGAGGAAACTTTGTCCGACTTAGTTCACAAAACACCCGATCAATTACATCAGCACAGTACTAAAAACTCAATCACGCATTAACATGCAGGTGAATGATAAGATAAGTAACATCGGTGAGTCATCAGGGATTTCTTATTTAATAAAAAGGAACAATACCGATACCAGATCACAGATATGAACGTAGGAACATGTACGGAATATGAGAATACTAATTTTGGTGTTCGAAAAGGAGACTTCATTTTTTATGGTTTAAAAAAAACATACCGATGTTGAACAAAAATATACGAAAATCATAAAGCGCTTAATTTAATTTTTTAACAGTAAAATAATATAATCTAGTGCACAGCACTATGATATCAGATATAATATAAATTGTTAACCGTTTGTGAGGCATAATATAGTTATTTAAACATTAAGTTATGAACATATTCCCGTTAATAAAATTATTAAACGATTCTATATCTGGATAGAAATACACGAAATAAAATATATATATATATATTTATACTTTACTAAATACTATATAAACACAAAAATCAAATTCATTGGAAATTTTCGTGAATTAACGTGGTTCACCTCGTTGGAAAAAAAACCACCGTTGTATATACTCTAATTTTTTCCCCGAATTACCTATTATATATATTTTTTTTATTAAATAAATCACTAGCGTCAGACTTTAAATCTCATGATACCTACATCATATTATAAACGAAAATCTGGCTTATTATAATTCAAAATATTATTATTATTATATATACAGGTATAAGCTATAATAATTATTAAAGTATACAAACCTGTTTGCATAATTTCTTAAGAATAAGAAATAGTATAAAAATAATCTACTAACAAAATATTGTCTGAAAAGTGATAATAGTATTAGAAAATTAACATAAACCATATTAAATCGGATTATTTTTCGAGAAATATATACGCGTTGTACATTACACATTATTTTGAAGAAATACATAATTAACAACACTATGTTATTAGGTATTACAAGTATGTCTGCACACATATCTAAACAGGTATTTTATGCTATGTTATGTAGGTTTAATTTTTCATAATATTTTAATACTGTATAGCTGACCCGGCAATGCTTCGCTATTGCTAGATAATAGTGTAAATAATAATAATAGTTTTCATGTATGTGAAAATCAAACCGCCACACATGTAACTCAGGTAACCCATGAATAAACAAAAATAAATAAATAAAATATTAGATATTCGTACTTGAAATATCTAAAATTATTGTAATTTTCGTAAAGACCCCTAATTTGTATGAAAATAAAATACATCCTATGTTACTCGTTCATAGTGTATAGCTTTGTGTAGGTGAAAGAAGTTTAAAAATCTAATAAGTGGTTTTTGAGCAGATCCCTAACAAACATACAAACATATCTTTTCTCTTTATAATATTAGTACCTATAGATATAATCTTTATTTTTTTCAACCGCGATACGTTTTCAAAAATACGATAAAAAAGACGGATACACTTCGTACGATGGGTGGGCTACTGTTGTAGGTGAGAAATTTTAAAGGTATAAAAAGAGGGGAATTTATTATATATCTGCACGCAACGATATATCATTACTTGCGAAAAACGATTCTAAACGGCATTCATTTGATAGTGATGGTTTATCAATAGTATGTATGCCATATTATAGGCTTTATATATTTTCTTTAATAATATTTGTTTAATATTGTACCGATTTACCCGGTTTTCCTACGTTCTTCAGAGTTTCCTATGTTTTTTCTCGGTTTTTCACATTTGCTGAAACCTCAAAAATCAAAGAAATAATATGTCTGGAGGCTGCAATTGACGTGAGCACTTATGAGAAACTTGAGAAATTATTATGTTTCCTTTGTCTATTGTAGTAGCAATTGATCATTTTCTGTCACCCATCTATTTACCGTTTATTACAGCATTATTATGATTTGCACCATCTGATTTGGCCGCCTGAAAGTTTTTAACGGTCACAAAATACCCAACGCAAAGGTTAATGTACAAATGACAATTGTTATTCAACCAGTAATCAGTAGTGGCTACACCACCTGATTTTTAGATTATATTAATATTCTCATTCTCACCTTGTTCGTCTGTTTATCCATTCTGGTAATCATTATTGCATATAAAATTTATATAATAATAGCAATATTAGAGTTTTCCGAGTATAGATCCAACCGTTACTATACTCTATTCACAGTAAATTAATCCACTCGCTTGATGAACCCCTCGAAAAAACCCCCCCTAAGAAAAAAACCCCTTTGTATGCGACAGCCTGCTGCCTCTTACGACAGCAACGACGATCGCCGAACTCCGCCGACCATCACAGACAACAGCGGCTCAGTATACATGCGTGAAAGCGAGTCAATTTAAGTATAACGACCATTTTAAAATCGCCAAATCGAAAAAATGTATCGATATAAACAGATATTATGGATGGATGGATCAATATTTTGATGTACATGTTAGCGACGAGTCGTCAGGTGAGTTGCCTTTAGTACGCATGCGTGCCAGCGACTATTAGCATATTTATTCCTATGATGAAATAAATATTAAATGACTGATAACAATAATATACATTTTAATGAATTAAAACTTGAATTTATTGAATTGACAATAAACTGAAATCTGTATAAAGTACCTGTAATACATTATAGATAAGGACAACATTTATGTATCGATAATTTGAGATAAATATGCGACTAGTCACCGGTACGCATGCGCACTCAAGGCTACTCACCTGTCGACTCATCGCTAACATGTAGATGATCAATATTTCAATATTTTATGTAATCTATAGCAGTGGTCTTCAACCAGTGGGTCGCGACCCAATTATGAGTCGCATAAGCTTTAAAATTGGCTCGTGAAAAGTAAATTTTACTAGCTACTTGTATCGAAAAGAATAGACTTCAAACTGAAAATTATTTGCGGATTGTAGTGTGTAAAATCGAACCGAAATGGAGATTTTTACGTAAAGATAATCACACTAATGTTTGTAATTATTACATTATAATAAAAATACAATTTTTTATTTATTTAATTATATAATAGCACTTCTACAGTGGCATGTTAAGACATTAAGTAATTTTAGCTTATTTTTGTTTGGTTTTTATGGCTAACAAAGGTGACATGAGTGATGGGTCACAAAAATGTATGGTAAAAAAAAGTGGGTCGTAAGAAAAAAAGGTTGAAAACTACTGATCTATAGGTTGTGGTTCTATCCATTTAGGTTAAAAGTACGCCGCGACCACAACGATTCGCCATTCACGTACTAAACGATACCAGTCGTTTACTCATCATTTCCATACATATAATAACATAAACCAAAACATAACATTTTTAATATAATTGGTATTTATATTACTATTGTATTTGGTCATTACATTATATTATACAGTACCATAGCCATTTTTTTCGGGAGGGGAGGGCACATATCATTTTTAATTACCATATTTTGTTGAACGATAAAATACATCGAAATAACCAATAAACGAAAAAATGGGGGACACGATATAGGGTATGGATGTCAATAGCTATAAACCTTTCTCGGTTAGTTGCCTATTTAACAGTGAAAACCGCGTCAAAATCTATTCAATCGTTTCGGAGTTTATCCAGAACAAAAAAAAGCTACTTCATTTTATAAAAAATGAAAAATCAGGAGACGTGGTGATACTCAGAAGAGTATTTAGAACAACTCTGTGAAAAAAAAATTGAAAATTAGTTAAATAATGTCGTCACGAAATTGGAACATAAAAAAAGCCTGTTCTTTTATATATATAAGGATAATGTGTTTGTATATGAGTAATTACAAACGTCACGGACGCTATTTTTATCAACATTTTAGAGATAAATATTTATCGATTTTTTTTACACCAAATTATATTTAAATTTAAAAAATATATTATACCCATATCCTTGATATGGTAAATTACATAGTAGAAAATGATCTTTCAAGTAGCTTTCCAGATATTATTTCTGTATGCGCAATATTTTTAACTATACCTGTAACGGCTGTAACTATCGCTTCAGACGAGCGATCATTTTCTAAATTATAAATGGTCAACAATTATTTATAAAATACTGTCTCAAGAAAGATTCAATAATATTTCAATTTTAAATATAGAAAGAGAGCGCACCGAAGAACTATATATTGATCGTATAACTAAAAAATTTGCAAACAAAAAAGCAAGGAAAAACAATTTTATCATCTAACACTGGTTTTAAAGTTAAGTAACTTAAATTAATACTACTTATAACAAATAGAATTTTGATTTAAATTATTTATTATTATTATTATAATTTTTTTTTTTTTACAAAGCAAAAATAAAATTTGACGTTTCGTTTTTATCAAGATGTTAATGATAGATATTTATCGATTTTTTTACATCGAATTATACTTAAATTAAAAAAATATGTTGTACCCATACCTATTATCAAATACAGTGGATTCCGCTTTATGTGGCCACCAGTTAATATGGAAATAATGGTCTGATCCCGATTCTAATGTATAACGATACAAATTTCAGTCGAAATGGACAACCGCTTAATACGGGCGAATGAAATGGGCAATTTTTTCTCATGTATATCACAATATTAAAATATATTCACTGTTTATAATAATTATTAATTAACATATTTATATATATATATATATATTGATGCTGTAGGTTATAGGTATTCTGCAAACGTATAGAGTAGACTTCCGATCGAAGTCAAATTAATATTGATTCATCATAATAATATTCGTATCGTAGCAATAATAGTAATAAAGACTTGCGAAAAATAGCCAATTTAATAATATTAATGTCTACGTCAGTTATCTGTTCTTTAATCGTATTAAACAGATTATTATAATTATATTACTGTTATGGTTAGGTATATAGAATTGAATCTATAGAAATTCTATTAGCTAACCAACTATATAGTCCAATGATTCGAATTTAAAACTGTTAAGGTCAACACTATCGTCATCATCATCATATTATTGGTTGATTGGTTCCAAAGACTATTATATCAAATACGGACCAGCTGTATATTATGCAATATTATTTAATAAACACGATTTATTTATTTTTATTTTTATTATTTTGTTATTCTTCAGTAATATTTGAAGAGGTAACGGGCCTAATATAGGCGTATTTATCGAACTTTAAACTTGAAATGTCGCAATATTTCGTTAAAATCGTTTACATACTACACTTATAATATTTACTTTGTACTTATAATATTTACACACGTAGAAAACTGATAAAAATTGTTTCGTATATTATACGATAAAAACCATATTAATATTTGATACGATTTTTTTAATTTATAGCATTTTCAAATATGCAAACAAATTGCAATTGAATTATATACATCAAACATAAAAAAAATAATGACTAAAACATTTATTTTTGTATAGTTTCAAAATAGATAAAAATGTCAAGTACCGTTCATATAGACGCATTCAAATTATACGGACAATTTTAAGTATTAATCGTGTGAAAATTCGATATTAAACAGTAATGCAAAAAAATATAAAAAATACATTATATAATGTATATTATCACTCGTAGCATTAAGTCAAAAACAAAAGTTCATAATAAATAACCTTAAAATATTATTGGCAGTATAAAAGGTTCGGTCTTAGGATAACATAAACGTCTCTTACACGATTTCAGACGACTTTCCGGGCGATTGGAATTGAAGTATACTTCTATATTACTCTTTATCATTGTGTTGTAATATAATCACCCTGTATATTATTACAGAGTGATTTTTTTTCAATCATTTTGGATTTTTTTTTACTAGGACTGTTTTCAAATGTTTAAACCTGGGTACTCCTTTTAGACGCCCACTTTAAATTAGTATTAGCTTTTAACTTTCAAACAGTAACTCTCGCTTTTCAACATAGATCCAAAAATAATTATGAGTACTAAAACTTTTAAGTCCGTTTTCAGATAATAATAATCCTTCTCTACTCTTCCGGTCTAAATTTTGAACTGGTACAACTCATATAACTCATATAAATGGCAATGATCTAAATAATCCAACATTGTTATGTGTATCAAAATGTTTAGACAAATGTTCTCTTTTCGAATCTTTGGAAGGTTTTAAAAAGGCGTATTACTATTCCTGTTTGAAAATCTAAAGTTTACACGCAAATGTAATGGCGTATCTACAGTATATCTTTGAAAAATTGTAAATATAAGCTCATTAAACGATATACTATACAATGGCCGAAAAAAAACTAAAATAAAATTTACTCAAATTTTTCGTAGACAATCATTGTGATAAAAATAAAATTAAAACCGTATTGTATAGATTCCTTTATTCGCATGAAAACTAAACGACCGTTTATTTTAATTTACAAAATAAGTACTGAGATTTGCTTACTTATTGTATTTAAACGGGTAATACCCTTTTTACATTTTCGGTACTATATTATAATATTATACAAATTTCAAAAAAAAAAAAATGCATTTCCTCTGAGACTGACAGTTCATTAAGCTTAATATAATTTTACTAAATGTACATAATGTATTATTTAATTCATTAGTTATCTACTTAATATATTATTTGATGTAGCACGCGGTTTTATATTTAATTAAATAATTTAACATTAACAATTGAACAGATACACTAGGTATAATATCCATTCTAGCTATAGTAGGCACGTATATTAATTACGAAAATTCATTATTTTCCAAAAGTTAATGGACGTTTTATGTAATTAGTTTTATCAATTAAATTTTAATTATTAAAAAAAAAAAAAAAAAACTTTTGTAATATTATTCAATCTCGAGTTTGAAACGCCATCATAATAATAATATTCTATACAACAAATTTTTTCTTGCTTTACTTGGAAAATAAAGCGAGATGAACATTTATATTTTTTTTAAAAGAAAACCATACCAAGAATTATTCATGCAATATATGTAATACACTATAATTCAAAAATATATATATGATATTACAGTGCTCGAATAGGGAAAATAAAAGAATAGGAATTTTGAGATTTAAAATAAATGACATCCCTCGTAATTATTTTACACAACCAAACCCCATCCAACCCCACCTCTTTATACATCCATTTTTAAACATAATTCAGTAATCAATAATTATTAAAGAGTATAATAAAACATTATAATAATACTGCAGGCTAACTTTTTACTTACATAATATAATATATTTATTCTAGTATGATGTTTACAACAACGATGTGTTTTTTTTTTTTTATACCTATGTGAACAAATTTTCTATCAGAAATTTTACCTTGTCGTTGCTCACCTTTATAGGTGATAGTTTTTACTAGACAATGTGTCTATTTGACGGAATCCGGAGGTTATTTTTTAATTTCCATTGATTTTTTTTTTGTTGTTTTTTTATTGAAAGGTGTAATAAACATTATATATACCTCAGTGATTATAAAAATAACAATACAAACAATTATAAAAGAAAGCCTTCAGACGAAAAGAAATTAATTATTGAATGGATAAGGGGGAACATTGGAAGATTAGAAAATATGATGAAGCGAAAAAGGAATATTAATTTCCCTTGATTATAGGGGAAACGCTAAAAAGACCACCAAGAAAACATTAATATTTACTCAATAACATTTCCGTTATATTACGTTTTGGTTTTTAGTAGTCGTTAAGTGAAAAATAACAGTAGAGGCCGGATATTTCACTGAATACTGAATACTATAGGTATAGTTTCTTACATACAGGTTTTTCCAGACATGGTAAAATTGTCAATACATTATGGCAGTTTTTCAGTTATTAATGATTTTATTTGGTTTAATGTGATTAAAATTGTTTCGGCTCCAGCGAAAATAACAGATTATTTACATAAGGGAATTGCATTTGTTTTAAAATGAATTGGACAATTCTTATATTATAGTTATTTACTATAGTAATATTAAATTTAAAACAAATATTTATACGTTTTATACAAAAATAATAATATTTTCAATAAATTATTTACACAAATTAAGAAAATACAAATTGTACTTTAGTGGAATATTAAATTTTTAGCAAAATTTGTGGATTTGGGAATTTAAGGGTAGTGTGGCCATAATATTAAATAGATATAGTGTATCTACCAATATTAACTTCCTATACCTTATCGCACAATTCACGTCTGTCACCAGATTAATATCCATCACCGACCCGTAATACGACCCTACATAAATTCTTTCTCAGCGCTAGGTAGAGTTTCAGTATTAATTAGTTTTATTTAATTAACTACATTCTATATGATTTACTTCCAGTGCAACGCCAATAGAGGATCTCCCTGACCGAGAAGAGGGCGTCTACAGGACAATGACCCGTATGATAAACATTTCTGGATTCTATTAAAACAAATATTCAATTTTTTTTTTTTTTCAAACGAAGGTTTTCCCGCTCCGTCCGAAATATTACGTGACATTCGTATGGGTTTGAAAGTCTATAGAATGTAAATAATTCCTATTCCTTCACGTGCCTTCAAATCTTCCCTACAATAACATCTAACCATCGCATTTTTTTGGCCTTTCTCTACGTCCTTTGTATCTTACACCTGACTGGCAGAAAATTCCTCGACAGGAGCGATGAAAGAAAATCGAGTCCATTCTCTCGTCACGCCTAGCGTCCAAACACCATCTCAGTCTGTTTCTATATCTATTTCTCTCGTATATTCATTCCGATACTCTCTACTCCTATAAACTACCATAACTCCTATGTGTATGGAATAAAATCGATATACCTACTAAAGCAAATACTATTATTATACAGTTCCGAACCGGCTACGGAGACGAACGCAATTTAAAATTGAAACTATAATTTAATCATTATTATCAAGGTTGGATGCGATCCCGTGCAGTTCACATACCGTAATAATAATATTGTGGTAAATTTAACACATCGAAATGGGATCCCCTTGCGTTATTATCACGGCCACGTGTATACAACATAATAGTACACCGTCATTAATGCCGGACTGTTATATCGTTATATTATAATATTATTATCACCGCCGCCGTCGCTGATTAAATCCTCGGTTCCGTCCTCTCCTCCGGGCCCGCAATATCGAAACTTTAATCATTAAAAGTTTTGTTTTTGCGACAACGCGCGACATAATACGGCAGGTGTATGAAAATCGCATAAGAAAAATTTACCGCGGCGAATTATTTATCCGGGTCGTTACTATAGTCACATAATAATTATTATACGTGTTAATATTGATGGTATACATAATACTCGTATTATATTACATTTATACACTATTATTTGCGGGACCGTAACTTTGATAGATATTATAGAGAGAACGGTTATAATATACACTGTTTAATAGGTACTATGCAATAATTCTTCTCTTCTTATCCGTATTAGACCGTGCGCGTAAAATACAAAACCACCTGTCACTTGTTCTTCCGTAACTTCTCTCCGTTGGATTTCCGGCTCCGATATCTTATATATATATATATGTTTTTATCAACACAGTCTTCATTCCGGTCTTAATTTATTTTTAACCCTAAAGACCATTTTTATCTACAGGTAAAAATTAAGAGGATTCTTTCACCTGCTTAACTAAAAATGCATGCCATAAATGCCGTTTTAAATGAGATTAAAAATAAACTCGCGGTGCAAACTACTCTTCCTCCCTTTAGTTTTTAAATCATCCAATATCGCCGTTATTTTAGTACATCATTGGCTTGAATTTTCGTCATCAAGCAAATGACGTATTATAATGACGGTATTTAAAATCTGAAAATCCAAAAAAGAGGGACGGACAGTGTAACGAACCTAGAAAAGAATCTATTTTCTTTTAAACAAAACCTCCTCATCGAGGACCGTTTCGATTTATATCGCGTCGGCGTCTTAAAAATCCGATGGGACTTCGAGCGTCGCTAAATGTGAACAGATACATTATAAAAATATAGTGACCGTTGTGACGTCAAGATCAGGAACAGCTATATAATAATAAGTTAGGTAATGTATCTAAAAATAATATGATGCTGTAACTGCTGTTACATACGCTGATCCTCGTGGATTTCGGTGGAAGACATAATGACGTACGGAGTGACAACGTGCGAGAAAGGAGACACATTTCGAGGTGTATACAAATTATATAAGTCTACCATCTAACACAATCGCGATCACCTGGCGTTTAAACTTTAAAGGGGTCACGTATAGGCAATTAAAAAAAAAAAATAAATAAATAAATAAAAATAAAAATAACAAATAAATATTCCAATGAACTTACAAAGTTACTGCAGGCATCAAGTCACGTGTTTCATTATTGTAAGTAGTGTGATGTAAAGAGCTTATAAACTAGCAATTGATGTTTTAAAACGATTCAAGACGCCCCAAGAGTTCAAACATGCAATTTAAAAGCTCCTTTTTTTTGTTGCTTATATCACTATAGTTTCAAAAAAAAGTGGTTTTCACTAACTGTTTGTTTTATTTATGTTTTTCAGAAAACAGAAAAAAAAACATAAAAAATAACAGCTGATACTGCTGACGGGTGTACCACTGATGTAGATTGGATTTTTGGAAAGTAGGATAATATAATACAATAGAGTAATACGTATTACGCACGTGTTTTTAAATACCGTGATTATACGATTTTCGTTAAAATTTTAATTAATTTTTTTTTTATCACTATAAGTTATGATAAACCTCGTATTCAATTTTCAAATAATATCACATTAACTGCAAGAAAACAATGTCAAAAATAACAAAAACTGTTATTGCGGCCGGACGATTGGTCGCACGATAATTACAATAAACCGATTTACAGCCACCCGTACAACGTGCACGACACGCGGATGTGGTTTTTACACTCGGAAAACGCCGATTTTCCCGGTTGCTCAAACGCACGCGAATGTTTTATTCACCGACTGGCCGCGCACGTACGTGTCGTACGTATCGTACGGCCGGTATAATAGGTATATATTGCACAGTAACATTATTAATATTTATCAACGGCGGACGTGTGCACAGTAAACACGCTCTTGAAATGTCCTTTTTCGAATTTCAAGTTTTTCTATGCCATACACTATTATTACCTACGACAATGCGCGTCCAACAACGGCGATGAGCCAACGTAATATATAATTACTATACGTACAGACGGCGATACACGTACACAATTTCAATACCGATCGAAATCGATTGACCGGCCGTCTGTTTTTAAAAACAATACGCGATATAGTAATAATAGAAAATACCGGATTTCAACCTCTATTGAGTTAACAACGAAAAAACCAGTCCATCACGACAATGGGGACGGGTGCAGCCACCGTTGTAGGTGGGAAGCTTGGAGGGCAGAACACAGAAGGGAATTTAATGTATAACTGTAAGCAACGATAGACCATTGCTGTCGGAAAAACGGTTCTGAGCGGAGTTCAGTTGTCAGTGGTGTTTTGTCAAAAATATATATGTATGCGATATTATGGTAAAATAATTAAAATAATTATTATATATTTTCTTTAACAATATTTGTTTGATATTGTACCGATTTCCGTGTTTTTCCCGATTTTCCCGTGTTTTTTCCAGGTTTTTCACATTTGTTAAGAAAACTATTGAAAAAATTAAAAAATGACCTCCTTAAAGTACCACCCCAAGAAAGTAATATATATCACTGTACATTACATAACAATGATCGTATTTACAAAAACTATGATGTTAAAGATTGATTATTGATAAAACCATGACGAAATAAATAGACAAATTTGATGGATAAAACGAACCATCATAAATCAATTTACAACTTACCTACGGTATTTAACTATGGTTTATAATTATTTGTTAATCGGTAACCACATTTAACATTTTTCAATTGTGATAGATAACATTATTGTCATCTATTGATGCAGTGCATTTATCAGCTATTTACGAAAATAATGCTTTTAAAATTTTCAATTTTATTTTTTTGTTATAATTCAGTTAAAAATATGGGTAGGAAATTGAAATTTGGACAAACGATTTAAAGTAGCCTTTACTAGACTCGAACAAATTATCAAATTAATTTCTGCCATTTTTGAGCTATTTATACATTTAAATTTTGCAAGTTTTCAAGTAATTTGTATTCGTAAGTACTTTATGCATAAAAATGTTAGACTAAAAAGAAATGCTTGAAAATTTGACAGGAGGTACATTATAAGTTGAAATTTATATACAAAAAAGAATTGAATTTCACGTGGTATTTTAAATTCTGAGTGGAGAGAAGAAGCTTATGGTTTTAGAAAGATGTTAATTTTTTTTTTATTTTGTTCTGTAGACAACTTTTCTACCAGCAATTCTGCTCCAACTTAAAATGATAGTAATTTTTCTAAAAGGAAATTTCACTGGGAAGGTACTTTAAAGAGGTAGTTTTTCAATTTTCTCAGGTGTTTTTCTAGAAAATATGAAAACCTGGAAAAAAACACGAAGAAACTGGGAAAAACGTAGGAAAACCGGGAAAATCGGTATATTGTACCGATTAAACAATTATTATTAAAGAAAATATTAAATTGTTTTAATATAAAATGACATATAAATTATTGTTGACAAAACATCACTATCAACTCCGCTCAGAATCGTATTTTCGTAAGCAATGGTTTATTGCTGCTTACAGGTATATATTGAATTACCCATAAAAGTGGCTGTACCCGTCCCCATTGTCCTAGTACGCCCCACCCATAGTGCAAAGTATGAATCTCTCTAAAGTACCTCCGCAGTATGATTTCCTTTTAGAAAAATTGTTATCAATATAAATCAGAGCAAAATTGCTGATAGAAAGTGTTCATAAAAAAAAAATAATAATAATATAAATTTTAAAAAAAAAACAAACTTCGCCACACTCAAAATATAAAATGATAATAATAACAATAATAATGAGCACTTTAAAAATCATAATCATAATCGGCAATAATAATAATGAGCATTTTAATAATAATCATCAAATCAGTATCATAATAGTCATCAATATATTTATCGCGTAACACGGTTAGATTAGTTCATAGACAACATCGGTTTTCACATGGATTAGTAGAATTTAAAATGGCTGTTAATTGGAAACTATTCATCGGATATAAATGTGTGATACATTGAAATTTTCCGAAAATAATAAAATAAAGTCATTTTTTTAATAAAAAAAAAAAACGATACCATTTATAATGAAAAATATAATGCCTATTTAATTATTTTCTATAATATGACATATTGTCGACAAAGCATCACTATCGACTGAACTCCGCTCAGAATATCGTTTATCTTTGCTTGCAGATACAAATGAATTTCCCTTCTATATCCTACCTTCCCGACTCCTCACCAACAATAGTGGCTGCACCCACGTGTGTGTTCGTATTTTTTAGTTTTTAGTTTTGAAGAAGCTAATTGGTTTCATCGTATTATAGTATATTATATAAAAACAATAATATCATACCTAATGTTATTTTAGCTAGAAAAAATGTATTACAATATTAAATTATTATTTTAATACTATTATATTTTTAGAGGGAGAAAACGATAACGATGACGATGTTGAGAGACTTACTATGGGGGATAGGGGAGAACAAATAAATAAACAAAGATTAATTAAGAAAAAGAGTAAATAACTATGTGATATACCTACACGAATAATTAAAACAAGTTTATGTTTCGATATAAGTACAATTAACTTCACATTTTTAATTAAAAAATTACATTATTTTAACTGTGAGTAGGCCAAGGAAGAAAATATGTATTAAGATGGTGAACATCGCGTTTTAAATAGATTAATTAGTTTTTCTTTTTTGTTTGTTTAAAAGAAATACCGTTATAATAATAATATTATTTGCCAAGGCTATAATGTTAAAATATATTGTTTTACGTACGACCGAATTTATATTTAATAATTAACGTAGAGATTTTATTGTTAATTGGAAACGAGGAAAAAAAACCGAAAATTCCGGAAAAGATTTTTAATAGAAAAATAAAGTTTAATTTAATGAAACCGCAATTAGTGATAGTAATTCCCTTCACCCGCCGTAAAACAGTAGGTAGTAAAATGTCTTCGTTTTTAAATGCACGCGTTTTTTTTTTTTTGGAACAGAGTAGTAGGTATTTTAAAATGGTTGATATAATAAAATTATATGGAAATATTGATCAGTTGTCGGCTGGTATATATATATTGAAAAAAAGAAATTAATATCTAATAATAATATGACCGAACCGAACGGTCGGTCGGTCGATGTAGAGGTATTTATTTTGTAATATTTGTTTCGTTGTCCAAACAAATAAGTTGTTGTTTTACGTAAAATGTTAAAATAATATTTAATAGGTAAATATATATTATGTATCTATTATATATTTACTGGCACACCGTTAAACAGCAAAAAAGGCTGATACTGCTGTTGGGTTTGCCATTGTTTTAAGAGGGAAGTTGGAAGGGAGGATAATATAATATAGGGTTATTTGATTTATACAATTATATCTGTACGCAACGATTGGCCACTGCTACCGAAAAATGGCCAAATTTTTGCCAAGGCGACCCAGAAACGAACGAAAATTATAAAAACAATTTTCAATTTGTCATTTATTAATAAAACTGCAAAAATAATCGAAAAATTACATTTTCAATGCACCAACTAGGTCAAAAATGATACAAAGTTTCTTTATTAAGTTTTGATTGGAGCAAGATTACATCTTTCCGATAGAAATTCTCGCATACTCACAAAAGAAAAAAAACATCATATAGTAAAACCAATAGTCCATCACATCAGAATCTGAAAAAAAAATCAGTTTCGATCGGTGTTCGCGGGTTATTTTATTTATTAAAATTCTACAAGTTTGTTCTATACATTTCTACATATTGTATTTTGATGATGAATTGAACATTTTTTTCCTAGTAAATCCCCAAATGGGTCAAATTTTTAACAATCATTATAGTCAATCGTATAGTACGAAGAAAAAAAATTGGGGAGGTAATTTGGAATCCACTCGTTCATTAGAAAATTTTCCGTAAATTCATAAGACGACACTTATATAACTCATTACATAATTTGAAGCTGCAATAAACTACATTTAAGTAAATACCTTTGTTTTTATCTAACAAATAATAATAATACGTGCCTAATTAACAATGTAATTGTCAAATAATTAAAAAGTAGATATCGGAGGAGGAGTGGTTATGACCATCTAACCAGTCCCTGTCGCGTCTCTGAATTTATTTTAACGTAGTAGCCCATATCTTTAAATATAATATATGTTTAGTTAAAAAAATTATGGGGTTTTTTTTTTTTTTTTAACGACCAATATAAACATTTAATTTTCTTATTAATAATTTGTATGAAAAAATTAAAATAAACAAACAAAAACTTCAGAAAATTATACCCGTTTTTTGTAATTTGTTTTTTTATAAAAATAATTCACTTTATTTTTTTATGTGGAAATTATTTACCTACATAATTATTAGGACAATTTTCAGTTACATAATGGAATTTTCCACTCGACTGCAGCTGCAATACCTTATAACAGGTACACGCATAGTTACGGAATTTTATTTTTTTATTATTTAATTTTAAATAGAACAGTTTATTTATTGTTTTACTAACGCGTTTTATCGTTTTATGTGTTTTTTTTTCTTTACGAACATCAAAAATATTTGTACAGTAATAGAATTAATAGGTACCTGCTATTATACTGCGGTAGTATTATAAATTATTATTTACCTAGTAAAAACTAAAAATATTATTATGATTATTATATTTTCGTTATTATTATCATTAGCAAGCGGTTACTGGGTATTTGTTCTTTACCAGGAAATGATTAATAAGGCCCGTAATTTTTTGCTATTGTTATGATGAGCAAAAAAACAGCACGTTTTTATACACCTTGGGGTCATATTATTAATTCTTGTCATTCGATTTGGCCGACTGTAATATCGACTGACAGTCCAATTCGCAGATTGAGACGAGTTGTTCCTCCCCCTCCCCCCTATTTAGGTTTATCCATGATTATAAACGTTCGACATACTTAAAACAACATATTATATAGGTAAGTAATATTAAGTATTAATAAGACACGGAAAGTTCAACCCATTAAAAGTCTAGCGTTGTTTCTTTAAAATTATACACATGCAATACGTAGTTGGTTAAAAAACATGCGCGAAAACATAATATTCGTAAAAAGTGTTCACTAATAGTGTATTAAACAGGACGTAATTAATTACGACATCACCGCATTGGAACTCGATCACAGGAGAGTGAACAATTTGTTTTCTAGCAGAATGGTTGTTCATTGTGTAGTTTCGTGAAGTCGAGACCGTTCGTTGTAAATACCTAACCGTTTTTTGGCAACGGTATACTGACGGATAATAATATGCAGTAGGTAACACTAGATAACCGTTTTGCCATTTATCACGGTAATACAGTTGAAACACGACGCCGTTTATAAAGTGGAAAAGTTTCTAAACAAACGTTATCAATTATTGTTATAAAGTTGAAATATTTTGTAGATTGTAATTCTACGAAAAAAAAAAAAAAAAAATGGAAATTTCATATTATATTATTTACTAGAAATGTTTTTAGTTTTATAATTTTACAAGCAATTTTCGATTATCTGTAGTGCGTAACTGATCTATTCTAAATTTTAATCTATTTACTGTTGACATTGCTATAGTTATACACGGTTTAGATCCGGGACGTAGCGAGGGATCTATTGGTTTTATTAGGATGCACACTTATTTGTTTTTTTTCCATCCGATGTATCTATTTAAGATAAATGTAGGATTTTTTGCATTTTAAAAATGGGAATTTTGGCCAGCCAAATATTGATTTCATCTCACTGTGTGGAACGCGGCGTTTGAATAGTGTTTCACTACTCTCCCCCGACCAAAACTTAAAAGTGGAATATATTATCGTGAACGGGTCGACGGATATCAAAAATTTTAATTAAGCCACCCACACTGTTAATCAGGAAGGAGGCACTGTTGAGAACAATAATTATTGACAAAACCGACATTGCTATAGAATGCTCAAATGCTTAAATTATAGGTAGCACATCAAAACTTAGGTTAAAATCAAGAAAATCTCCATAGAGCACGACCAAGAAACTAGTAACACCAAACTATGATGTACAGAAATAAAAAATTATTATATAAATTATATAACCTAACCGATTATCCCAGTTTTCCTACGTTTTTCCCGGTTTTCTCATGTTTTATCCAGGTTTTCACATTTGCTGGGAAAACTCCTGGGGAAATTAAAATATTACTTCTCTAAAGTACCTTCCTAGTGAAATTGCCGTTTAGAAACATTGCCATCATTAAAAATTGGAGCAAAATTGCTGGTTAAAAAGTTGTGTACAGAAATAAAGAATGCCGAAATATATTTTAACTAATACCTGTCTATTTTTCCCGTTTTCTTTTTTTTTCGGTTTTTCAAATTCGATGAGAAAACTCTTGAGAAAATCGAAAAATGACCCCCTTAAAGAATCTCTACACACCGATTTCCTTTCAGAAAAGGTGCTACACTTAGAAACCCGATCAAGTCTTCTATTAGAAAAGTTGTTTACAGATAATAAAAAAACATCTTTGTAAAACTACAAGCTTCTTCGTTCCACTCAGAATCTAAAATAGATCTAGGTAGTTAAAGACCGTAATAAAGCTTTAAATATTTCATAATATAATCTCTAGTAATCATAATTCATTTGTAGTTTATAAATGTCACTCCGGGCTAATAATAATCTTTGTAGTAATCGAAGTCTTCATATGAAATGAAAATAAAAATAATAATACTTAACAGTTTTAAACCACGCGTATTATGAAATGTGGGTAAACAACTAAAAATAATTACCTGCATACACAATATTGTTGGCATACATGTATTTACGTATTTACCTGCTACTACGTCTCTACGTAGGAAACTCAAAAACGAAATTGAAGTTTTTAAGCGTTTTCCGTTCGCATGTGCACTGCGCGGGTCTTTGATGGAAAACTTTTTTAATTTTCCGTCCTAAATCCTGATCAACTGCCTACAATCTATGCAAATGTACAGGACTATATTTTAATAACCGCTATCTGCCTACCTTTAAGAGCTCCACGCGTCCGTAAAAAACTTTTCCCGTATATAATCAAATCTACTAAATAAATAAGATAATAAATGTGTAACGAACCATCAAAAAAATCTTAATTCTCATGTTCTTACATTGGTGATCCGTAACGCCGTAGTTGTCCAAAAGTCTAAATTGTATCTACCTATAAATATTGAAATACATAACTAATTATTATATTACCTATATTATAATCATAGGTGAATCTGGGGGGCGCTCAATAGTACAGCCTGTGACTGTATATTATATAATACCGATTTTAGTACTTAAAGTACAATAATATCGCCCATACGCTTATTGTAAAAAATTGAATCTACAGTTTGTGTATTACTTTTTAAAAATAAAAAAAAAAAAAAAAAGTACAATAAAATTAACCTAAGTAAATATAGACGATTTTTAAATTAAAAAAAAAATCGTATGGATATAAATTATTATCAATTAATATAATCGTGATAAGAATAATTGATAAGAGGTCAGCAATACTCAAGAGTAAAGAACTATTCATTTGTGATTAAACTACTTCTTAATGTGGGGTAGCAATATGAAAACAATTCCTCCACCACTGAAAAAAACACTAATCTTAATATTTTATGATAAATTATTTAACAAAATACTGTTTGAATAATAAAAGTATCTAACAAATTGATTTGTATGCAAAAATAAGTAACACGAATCGATCTTGATTACAATTGAATTCAATACCTACACGTCAATAAATTATAAAAAATACAGTCTTAACTGATAAATATTATTTTTTTAATTATTAATACTATTTGTATTATAAATGTTGTTATTTTAAATGGGAAACATCAATAAAACGTATCATGAAAAAGAGGATTTTATTCCCAGGTTTGCCTACGATTGTACCAGGCCTGGGCAATTAAATGAATTTTTTAACTAATTTAAGTTAACAGGTTTTTTTTTCAGTTAAGTTACCAATTAAGTTAAAGATTAAGTAAACAAATTTGGTCAACTTAACTTAACTTCAATTAATAAGTTAAGTTAATTACAAGAAAAAAATAAAAATTCGTAAGGTGTCAAAGTAAGAGATTTCTTAATGAAAACAAATAAATTAACCTCAGCCATGCATGTTTTCTAATTTTTTACCCTACATTAATGTAGAAAAAAAGTATTTAGATAAAATTTCTTTGTTANCTCATAATAATAATAATAATTCACTGTGGAACAATGACCAAATGTTAAATAATTATTTTATTGAATAGTCTTTTAAATTTGCAATTATTCATTCCAATACCTATAAAAAAGTCTTAATGTAATATTTATTATTAAAAATTATGTGGCCATTTGAGTTTATTTGATCTGTTCTCTTCTTGGTGTTCTTGATTTGTACTAAAAACTTAAATCACAAATTTCTTTACATAAAAAATGTTAATACTTAATATCAACAATGAATCAGGTAGTCTCCGTTTATTACACAATTGCTTAATGGTTTGTATTAATTAAATATTGTTTTCTAATCATCATTGTACAAGAAAAGATGAGGATACTTTAATATAGCACCTACAAAACAATTACTAATTTAGTAATTCAGGTATTTGAATACAAATTAAGAAAATTTAAATTGCAATAACAATAACATAATATGAAATAGACTATAAAACTATCAAGAAAAGTATTAAAACGTTCCTAAAATTAAGGAATAGTAAAATATCCTGAATATCTACTGTTTGGTTCAAGTATTACAGAATATATTTTTGAATATAAACCATATAGCCGGGTTCTAAAAACGTGTACGGTGTACGGACGTTATGTATATTGCATAGGTACATATGGGTACTGTAATATACCAACCTAATGGATTCATTTGTTCAATAGGTGTTATTCCATAGAACTATATTGATAATAATATTTTAATATTTCTGTAGTTAATATAACTTACTTGGATAATTATTGTCCACATATAATAACCAATAATGGTGATTTGTTTGTGACAAAACGAAAATGTCGATCGTTTGCGCTTTGCATCCATTGTAGTTAAATAATAACGCGAAAAGTAAAATAATACGCAATACCGCAAAAACGACCATCAACACTAACAGCTGACACGGTAGTGTCGTTTGCGTGGATGTAACCCCGCGGGGATTATAAGAAAAATGTATTGATACTATTAATACTAATACGTAACATATTTATACACGTATATTAGATAAAGTAGACGGCTACTATTCACAACAATAACAATATAATTCGTGGAGGACCCATTGCTATTAATATACCCACTGCCTATTGGCTATTATAGACTTTTATAGTCATTTGTACGATCCGAATATCGTTTCCCGGTACCCCTATTATTGTGCTCAAAATGTTCTTGTCTTTTAATAAAAATATATTATTCATCGGAATATTTTATTTTATTTTTGATAATTTTCTAGATTCTACGAACTTGCAATCGGACTTTGGATTGAACAAAAATGTTTTTCTGGTTTTGAAATTCAAAATTCAACTTAATTGATAAAAGTGAAAAAAAATACGTTCATTTTAAGTTAACCTCGGAGAAAATGAGTTAAGTTAATAAGTTAACCTAACTTAACTTTTAACCGAACTTGCAACTTATTAACTCGTTAATGCCCAGGCTTGGATTGTACTATAAATTATGTCTATTGATATTAGATTTTATCCTGATTTCCAGTAATGGATACCTTAAAATGGAGCATTTAACAACGAATGTTTTGGGTTGATCATTTTGAAGTCATAGTAAAAGTGACTAGTTAGTTTACTTAGTGATTTTTTGATTTCCATCATCTATATAAATTAACATTTTAATAAACTTTTTATGTACAGAATAGGTATTTTTATACAATACCTACATAGGTAAATATACAATGGTAGATATAAAAATTGCCACTATTTTGAAGAGATGAAATTAATCGCAATATTTTCAGTGTTGTGAAGCATTCTTGATCAAAAACAATGATTAAAAATAATAGTTAATTACAGTAATATTTTGGTGTATTAAACAAAAATGAAAAATTGAAAAATCATGAATTTTTTTTGATTCATCCATAATGCGACCTTGCGATAGCATGTAAATCTGAAAGTACATCATAACATTTTTTCGATGATGTCAATATGAGTACCTATAACATTCTGTTAATTGATTATTTTTATTATATTTTTTGTTTTGTTTTAACAATAATATTATTATGGCAACAGATTTTATTTTGCTTACGTCTGTATAGCGAAACAACAGTACTGGAAGGGCCTACATCAACATAATTGTCAAATATAATATATACACGTTTCCAGTACTATTGTATTGTTACAAAGGATCAGTGAAAAAATTAATAAATACATGGTGGTTTTTTTAATTTTTTTTTATTTTTCAAATAATTTTCGAGTTTTTTTTTCATTTTTGCATTTTATAAATTATAGGTATAACATAAAAATAGTAGATGATAATAATATAATTTTTTTTCTATCCTTAACACATATTAATATTATATATAAGAATAATTATATAATAATCCATTGCATTTTTTTTTAACAAGTTTTTTTTTTTTTTCATAATCAATAAAATATACCATACTTGAGTAAATAAAATGGGAAGGAGGAGAAAAATAATTAAGGTAACGGTCGACCGCTCGTGCACTGGCTGGGCCAGACGGGGTTTATAATAATATATAATAATAATAATAATAATAATAATAATAATAATAATGATAATAGTAAAGTAATAAGTAATAACATTGCGTAATCACATAATGCGAAAAAAAAAAATACTGGTCGGACTAAAATTATTTTACATAAACACATAATTCAACTAAAAAACATTTTGTGTGCGACGGATAAATTAAATTTAAAAAAAAAAATTATAATAGTATTACAAACTAAAACATGTGGAAATTGGTAATGTTTATTTATTTGTTTTTATATAATATAACGAAAGAAATAATAATAATAATAATAATAATAATAAATTAAACACTAAAAAAACAACAGGGGAAGCAAAATTGGTTCTAAATTTTTTTTTTGTTTTCAAAACTTCTTTTTGTTGGATGTGTATGATAAAAAGGGGTAGATAAATGATATATTTTTAAATCTAAAAATGTATAAATCGCTAAATTTATTTAATTTTGAATATCATAATATAATACATATATCAATTATGATTTAAGGCAATATAACTCAGACTTTGGTTTTGTTGTATATAATTTTTTTTTTTTTTTTTTAAATTTTATATCTTTTTGTAAATATATATATATATTATATTTCTCTAAAAAAAAATGCATACAGTCTAATATTAATCATGTAAAATTTTTAATCAAGTATTTTTTACTCATGATGGTAATATTTTAAGTCTCTCTAATAAAATCATAGTTTAAAAACATAAGATAATTAAAAAAAAAAAATGTTGGTCACATCTACAGCTTGGAGAAATCTCCAGATCTTATGTAGACACAATATAATAAATATTTTATAAATTCACTCCTTATTATATATGCACCGAAAATTTTATTAAAAAAAATATATGTGTATTGTAAACACATTGGTTTCTGGCGATTGCGTAAAATAAATGAGTCAATAATAACTCACAAAGCTCATTCTAAAAGTTTTTAAATACAAGATGATTAATGGTAGATGTAGATAGATAAAGATCTAATATTTATACATATTATAATATTTGATATACTTAAGGGAAATTATTATTTTATTAGCAGTTTTATCTTTTGAGTGAACAAGCATGCTCAAAAGACAAAACTTGACAACACGAGTCGTCTACCCCAGCAATGTCCCCCATAAGTCTTTCATCACTTAGAAAAACAAAAAGGTTTAACTTTTTTTTTTTGACAACAATAAAAATATTGATGTAGTTTTTGTACACATTTGGCTACTACATACATTTCTTCTTCCTCACAAGGTAACTTAAAATTAACAAAAAAAGAAAAAAATAGTTTTTTTAACATCTACAATTTTTGACCGAGCGCATTAACAGCGACAATCGAGTACAATCAAAAAATTTAACTAAGCGAGGAATGAATTCCTACATATACGTATTATATAGTTTTCAATTAAAATACACAACTCTTTTTTATACAATTTTTTTTTGCCCAATTTTTTTTTTGTTTTACATGCGAAAAACACTAATAATAATATTGTCGCCAACCATACAAGTATAGTTGATCAGACCTCATAACTTGTTTTTTTTTTTTAAAAAAATATATATGTATATACATACACCTATGTTTTAAAAATCGTTTTATCATGTTTAATAATAATAATATTTATACTGTCATTTATTTATTTTTTTTTTTATTTTTTTTATTTTTTTTTTTTTAACTTGCATAAATAAAAGAATAAAATATCATTAAAAGATTATAATCACTATATAATTTATATATGATGTATATATTTTATGTACATATAATTTGTAAAAATTATTATTATAATAATAATTATTAATTGTATATATATATATATATATTATTTTTAATCCCATGTTAAATACCCAAACCAAAATTTGCTTTTAAAACAATTAAGTCTTGCTCAGTACCAAGTTGTAAATAATACATTTTTCATTTATGATTTATACTTGTATATATATATATGCATAACTATAAATATATTAAACTTTTTTTTTTTTTGCAAAAATATAATGTTATTCATCTTTTAAAATTGTTAAAATTATATATATATATGTATATATATAAAAAAAAAAAACAAAACAGAAAGTATTGAAGAGAACTAGAAGTATCTATACATGAGTTATGTACAGGATAATAATAATATAATCCTACATTAAGTAGTTTATATGAGTTTTACACAAAACAGAAATGATAAGAAAAAATATGTAATTCCTCGATACAATGAAGCCCAAGACGGTGGTGAAATGCGACAAGATTGTACAGACCACGTACAATCATAATTTTGAAAACGTGTGCTATGACTTTGCTTCCGAGGTTATCGCCTAATATCATGGAAGGTAATTTTTGATATTAAACTCACATCTCATGCGGGAAATTGCAATGCGAGCGTAAAGTGTGAGATCATAGCCAGTGCTGTGTAGTGTTAGAGGACCACAATGTCGGTCCATTTCGACAAAGAATTCTAAAAATAAAGAAAAAGGAAAAAATTTAATTAGTAGTGTAGACTTAAAATGTCTACCTTATATTTTAAAGAATCTTACGTGTATGTTTCCCGCGCATAACCAGCATGTCAGCACGATACCACATCTCATGCGCCGCTGCAAGATGACAAAACAGTATGTGTTCTGAATGTAAAGCAGTGTGTGCTGCTACTGGAACGCCGATTACACCTGTTGGAGGGCCCGAAGAGGCGGCCACACCACTGGGCGTGATGCTACTACTGCAGTATCCAGATGAATGACTTTCCACTGAACTGGCCGGCGATGGGGATGGTGAAATGGGACTTGAACCCACATTCTGGTCAAACATTTTAGTTAGAGCCATATACAAATATAAATATCTCGGGGATGGAAATGCTTACTTTGAGGAAATGTTGCTGAACAGTCTTGAAACTTGGTCTATGTTGGTACGTGAGTAATCTATATAATTTCAACCGCAAAAAACTCAGACATCTCATCCTGTGTAGAAAACATAGTTTAGAAATATTATTAAAAAAAAAACTGATACTGCTAATGTGTGTCATTATTTTAGGTGGAAAATGATGGGAGATATGATACACATATTAGTTGATGATCAAAGCAAAATTGTAGAAAGGTTGTTCATAAACAGAAAATAAACACAATATACAACTAATACATTTCACACTTTGCTCAAAATCTAAATTTAATTATTGCACAAAAAAAAATTTTAATTGCATTTACCAAAGAATTAAAAGCCTATTATCCCTCTCTGGATTATTTGCCATTTCGAATATTTCCTCTAATTCTTCGTGATCACAGTCTGCACGGTAATTGTAAATTTTAGACCAAATAACTCTATAAAAACAAAAACAAAAAAAACCGTTAATAAATTGTTGTGAAACATCAAAATAAATGATTTACTACAATACTCACTTAATCAAATCAATGGTATCGTTGTAGATCTTCAGCACTGCTCTTTCTCTGGTACCGTCATTTTCCATCAGATAGCCACTAAGTACAAAACACAGTATACCGTCCAAATATTTCATTTCTTGGGTAATAGGATCAGGCTCATACTCTGCCAATTTGGTCAATGCTTGTGCCTCCTTCAACGGAACTTCTTGGTGCATACTGGGAAATAAAGAAGAAACAAATTAAAACCAGGTACACAAATGGAGGTTTTTGTTGAAAACTAGCTGTCAATTAATCTAATACCTGTTGTTTTCAGGGTACAAGTCGGTGACAAAGTATGAAAAGAATCGTTTTCGTGGAGGATATTGGTGATGCATGGATTGCATGCGCCAGGACGGTTGTCTGGGAGGAGGTTGAATGGGAACTTCATGATCCACAAAGATGTCGTTTATTAAACCATCACCCTGCACACAAACAACAAATAATTATTATTGGGGACATTGAAAAGGTAAATATTACAGAAAGTACATAACAATTAAATCTAAAACAATTTATTTTTAATGGTTAAGTAAGTTTTCTAATTGTTTTAAAAATACATATTGCTTAATTTTTAAAATATGACTGTTTGTATTCACTAATTGAATTTGATAAATTTTGTGTGATACATTTGTCTCTGGTATATAAAATGTATTCTTGTCTTTTGTAACTGTTGACAATGACAAAATAATTATAATAAATTCTTTTCTTGCGATAACTATTTTCATTTAATTGTTAACTATAATCTCTGTTACATCATTGTGTTTTATATTTGGTTATAATTCTGACGTTATTACCATTTTTTCACTAGGAACAAATCAAAAAAAGAACATGAAAATTGAAAATATTTCAAGGAAGTCGTTTTTTTTTTTTTTAATTAATTATTATTTAGATATTAGTTGTGTTTTAATAATCTATTAAAATATTCTTAAATAGAAATAAATACAGTAGTTTAATTTAGTTATGAAGGTTACAAAGTGATAGTAAATATGGAACTGTATAATACAGGAAATGGCCTGTACTTCATAACAATTTCCCAATAGTAATTTGGAAATTTTGGGAATGTTCCATATGTAAATCGATTTATTCATTCTGTATGTGTCGTAAAAATATATATAACCATAAACTATTATATAATTTAATACACAACTAATTAATATAAACAAATTGTGGTGCTAATAGTGTTTTAAAATAGTATACAATTTATTTTCCTGAAATGTTTCATTTATGCGAAAAATAATAATAATAATCTAAAACGGATAAAAAATTTGTTATAATACTGCGTTATACATAATACACGAGTCACTAAGAGAACTTTTTAAAAGAATGTTTATTGTACGAAACAAAGATTAACTGCTCGCTGACAATGGATGAAGTTAGTTTATATAACTATACAAAGAAAATTACTTTAACATGACTGCACAACCTCATAGTCATAAGTAAAACTCATAAGTCATAAACTCTTAAGCAAAATTACCTACTATACAAGATTGTTAAACGTTTTATATATAGAATAGGATATAGTATTTGTTAGGTACCTATTTTATTATTTACTTATTTAATAATTATTTCAAATTAAAATATAATATTTTTAATAATTATAAAATGATAGTACTAGGTAATGCACACACGGTAATTACTGAATTACAGCTATTAACATTTAATGTTGGTTATCACTAGGTAATACTAAATTGCCTACTAATCAGAATAGGTACATATTATAGTTTCATAATTTAACTGAAATATTTAAAGGAGAGTAAAAATTTAATTTTTGAATTACGAAAATCATTAGATTTAAAATTTTTATTTGTTCATCGTTCCCTTTAAAACATAAGTTTCTTTTTAATCAATTTTAACAAAAATAATGTGTAAACAAATTTTTGAAAAATGAGTAATAACCTGATTAAATAATAGTATAGAGAGTAGTTTATTTTTATTAAAGTTTTGTTTTCGAGGCGCACTCTAGTTTACAGCTATCGAACTATACGTTAAACGATTAATCAATAGAGGGAAACCGTAGTTCATGAATTCAAATCAGTACTAAGATAATACGATAAAGCACTGCTCACGAAATGGTGGGCCAGTGACGAGGGATGGGCCGCAAAAGTTTCCTCTCTCATCAATGACACTGTAGACCAACCGGTTTTAGCACTACCGGTGGTTTTATTTTGAACCACCAATTTGTATTAATCATATTATTTACAGCCAAAAAAAAAAAAAAAAAAAAAAAAAAATGCATATTCTTACAATTTCACATATGTAGGCATTTACTATGAAAACGATTTTTAATAAATAAATAAATTGTAATGAATACGCGATACTGCAGTGTGAAAGAATATACTCGTGTAAAAAAGAAATCATATGATTACATTATTTAAGTCACCAAAAGCTAGTTATTGAGTTTGGAAATTAGCAGTTAGTAATGTTTATTTAATCAACAGATAGCGTTGTAAACGGTTGGTCTGTATTGCGACCCTCCGCATTTGTCTCTTGTATACTATAATTCGTAGCCACTGATAAACCGCTCGTGACCAGTCCTCCATTGTATATTAATTCGTGATTAAAATTAATTTTTCGGTACAGTTTGTTGGCAGACAATAATGACTGTACAGACGTATTATGTTGATATTGAAATACTATGTATGAAACAATTTTTTTTTTTTGAAAACATTTTATCAAGAGAAAAAAAAAAAGAAAAACCCCGTTGTTATTTTAAATACCTATTACGAGAAATACGATATGGAAAATAATATTATTTTATTATGAAAGCTATAATTATTAAAATTGCTGGTTAATTACTGTCACACCATAACTACAGCGGTTACACAATTACAAATATTGATGGTATGTACGTACTTCATACGAGTATAACCCGATTTTTTCGCATACAAATTATTATTCGTTATAACCTACTGCAGTGGGCTGTGGAGGTTCAGTAGCTCGAACAGACGAATTTTGAAAGCACGGCGCAGTTGACAAAAATGGTTCAACCGGCCTTTTTTTTTTCTCTCTTTTTTTTAAGCTTCCAAGCGACACCCAACATAAGTACCAGTCGTTGTGCACCCGCCCCCCACCCCCGGAAAGCGCTTGCAACTTAGTAACCCATCTGTATCGCCACTGAACGTGTTGAAAACGCTAAATTGTATCGGATGTTTTTACCGTGATCGTTTAATAATGCAATCATTATACTCAATATCATACTATAACATGTCTTTCCGCAACATGAACGTGGTTATTGTAACGTTAAACCGGTTGGCCTAACATAATCGACAATAAACCAATGAACGCACGATACAATGTTTACGAAATTTGAGCGGAAATTAAAATAATGTTATCTAAAATTACGTTTACAATAAAACTCACCATCGCTGTGCCGTATCTTCCAAGAGTCGCGGGCCCCGGCGGATTGTGGAACTTTCTTCTTTTAGTGGCGTTAGGAGGGGGATATTGGTCCAGTTCCAGCGAACGTTTATACCGGGGATCCATTATTTGGACAGCAGTGGGACCATAGCCGAGGAAAGGTGCTGTTCCGTCTTCGTCTTCGGACGAATCCTCGTAGGGCGGGTGCATTAATCCGCTGCCGGTGGACGGGCGTTGCAGGTACGACATGGTACTGAAATATCGAAAAACAAATGTGTAATGATAATATTATAAAATTGAACTTGGATAGTGCACTAAATGGATAATTTGGTGAAAAAAAAAAAAATTACTTGTGCTCTAAAGGTTTCACTTTGGCTTCGGGGATGACTGCGCACACTGACGTCGGCTTGCGCCAAACGTTCACGTTGTCCATCATGCCTTTAGTATAACCGTCGGACGAAGGCTGTTGAAGAAGGGGTTGTGTAGGTGGAACAGTGTTTGCTTGAGATTCGTTATTGGCTTTGGACTTTTCCGATCCCGAAACTGACTGTGCCGGACTGCCTTTGTGATGGTGTTTATGGTGTCTATGTTTCGGTTTCTTTTCCTCCGTTTGCCTAGTGTTTGCCAAGTCAGCACAGGTTCTCAGCTCTTTGGATCTCACCGACTTTAGCAAATAATTTAAATTAGGCAACTTGCTCAACGGTATGCTGCACGGTATCGACATCATCGACAAACTCTTTGGACCTTCGGGTTCTTTGGCCATGGGCGGTATGACGGGTACGGGAGAAATAACTCGTTCGTTATCGTTGCGCATCGCTTCGTTGTTATCAATTATGATAACACCACCTTTACCGCCTTTACCACCTTTGGATTTTCCACCAATTTTGACGCCTTCCTCACGACGTGTCCTGAAAAGTTTCCTTAAGGTGTCGTTTTTCTTTTTGTCCTGCACTTTAATCCCTTCAACGTCAAGTTTGGGCGGACTTTCAGTGGCCGTAGATATGGGCGGTGGTCTACATTCGACGTCCGATGAATCCGAGTCGACGCTGCTCGAAACCGAACGGGGCGGGCGTAGAGCAGCACTGACGCGAGCCACAGGCTTTTGCGGTGGGTTCTTTTCCCACGAAGGCGTTTTCTTCACCGAATGATGAGACGACGATTTTTTTTCCGAATCTTTCTTGCGGCTCTTTCGACTACTGTCGGTCCATTCTTCGGATTCACTACTAGCCGATATAACTTTGGCGGTTTTCTTACCGGGCGGTCGCCCTCTTCGCTTTTCGTTTATCTTCGGTTTAGGCGCGGGTTCCTCGTCGTCTTCGGAATCGGACGAAATCAACGGTTTCGACTTAATTTTAGACGGTGGAGGTGGTTTTGGCGTATTTGTCGAACCTTTCTTTCGGCCTCTCCTTTTCTTTAAAGGTTCGTCGACCGGTTCCTCTTTTTTTGGAATCACCGGCGTCGACTGTTTCTTTTCCGTCGGTTTGGCAGGCTTTTCGAATGATTTCTTGATATCCTTTTTTTCGTATTTGGCTAACGTTGAGTACTTTTGGTGCAAGTCCGTTACTGGTTTAGCAGATGCACGCGAACGGCTACTGCAAGATGAATCACTGTCGCAACTACTCTCGCTGTTCTTTTTCTTTTTATCGTCTTCGTCTTCGGAAGACGATGACGAGGTGGACGAAGACGATGACGAATCTGATTGACTCTTTTGCTTATCACTATGGTTCGAGTCCGAATCGTCTGACATTTCGGATATTTCATTGACTTCAGACCGTTGAGTTTGAAGAAAACCTGGACTAGATTTGGGATCGGTCATCCCGATAGATTCATCCTATAAAAACAAATAGGTACATTTTAGTTAAAATAACTCGTTTCTAATAACAAATTATTGAATACAAATAAACCGCCGAAAATAAAAAAAAAAAATATTAATTTACTTATAATAATATTATCGGCCATACTGTAGAACTAATATTGTTATTAATCTGTTTAACTTGTTTTTATCTATAATATACAGACGGTATAACAATTATACACAAATTATATTAGTATATAATTTTTAAGTGCCCATAATCAGTTCTGACTACGGTGAACCGTGGTTTCGACACATGATTCAGATAACGGATTCAATTTGACTGTCGCACTTTGTAACATATCGTCTTCAACCATTATATCATAAACCATGGTATATGTCCATCCGTGTATTGTTATGCAGAACAAACGTACCTACTAAGCACCAAGACGGCAGGGGTCCGCTAATGTTCGATATCCCTAGTATTAACATTCGATACGGATCACCGGTTGGGAACCACTGGCGATCGGTTTGAAATATTTAAAGTTAAAAATGCAATCATTAACATAATGCAAGGTAAAAACCCGCCGGTCTTCCGTTTACAGAATATATTATAATCTTGTTAGTCAAATTTTTGTGTTCCAAGATTTTTGAAATTTTGGTATTTAATTTTCTTTTTTTTTTTTTTCAAAACGAATAAACAAATTTCACTTTATTGACACGCAGTCAATTTTACGCGCTATTATGGGTCCACAATATTGCGATACCCAGAGTAGTCCCCGGGCCCATGCTCTTTCCCCCCCGTTCACTATTGATCCGAGCGCGTAAAACGAATACTGCGCGATGATACGTGAAGTTTTGCATTAGGGCCGGTTCACATTAGGGCACGAAACGCTTTAGTTCGGAAAATCACCGTTGATGCGAACGGCCCTAAGACACGCGAAATACGTCGGTACCTACCGGTCAATGTATTGTTTACCGCACGATCATTGGCATCCGTGTCTGCTGTCGCGCTTCCTCTTGCCCCCGTCCGTTTTGTACACCGCGGTCAATCAGTTTAACGTCGCGGTGACATTCGCTGTCGTATTAATATTGTCGCGGTTTTTTTAAAGGCATTCCGATCATTGTTATTCACCGTTTAACCGTTTTAGAAGAAACGCTCGGCGGCGCTTGTTGAGTCGGACCACCGCGGTAGCCTATACGTACGCCAGCCGCCCCGCCGGGAGACCGCGCGCACGGGCGCGAGAAACGAAAATACGGACACCGGTTCGGTAAAAATATTGTTCACCGAGGAAACTTTGAACGACTACGAATATTGCGCCGTTCGGGTTTTGTTATAGAATTCTCCCGATGGCTGGGCACGTCTTAACCGGTTCGCGGCGTCGGGTGAACTAATACGGCCAATAAGCGGCGTACCGAACCAACACCCATCTCTATAAAAATCGTCTCCGACAACAGATAAGCCGTCGCGGCGTTCAAGTCTACAGCACAAATTTATACAGCGTATTACTATTATTATATTGTATACACGAAATATACAATTTTAGATTCCGAACACAACGATGGGAACATTGGATTATTCGATTTATACCGCGTGTGGGTTTGTGTTTTTTTTTTTTTCTATAGTTACCGGTTTTTTCGATTTTGTATTTTGTCGTCAATCGGTTAAAAACGACCGGAAAGTACTGACATTTTCACAAAATACCCGTGTATCGACCTTACTCGGACGCGGTCGAATTGTTGAAACGTTCTGACCGATTATCGAGCGATTTGTATACGCGTCTAACGTAATATTGTTTTGACCGATCAAAAATTCTCAAATATTTAAAACGCAGTCCGTCATACATTTTTTTTGCCAATAGGTACGAACGACGATGAAAAAAAAAAGAAAAGAAAAGAAAAGAAAATTGAGCGTAATGCAGTAGTTTATTTTTTATAAAAGTTTAAAGTTTGAAACGTTGTATTTATTTTATTTAGTTTAGAATAATAACGGAAGAATAAATTTGTCTGTCGCGAGAACCTACAGATTGTAATTTTTCGTTTTAACTGCGGTGAATAAAACAAATATCAAATGATACTCGTACAACAACGTTTTTTCCCCGTTTAAAAAAAGTTCAAAACATTATTATTTATTAATCGATATCGTTAAACTCTGATCGTCTCGTAACACTCGTAACTCTCGATATTTAAATAATTTAATTGGAAACGAAATAATCACGGACTAACTTTGAGCAAATTTACTTGTTCGTTGTTGTCGCGAAAACAATGATTTTTTTTTTTTTTCCATACAATTTGATCGGGTTAAGTTCTAAATAAAATCAATTGATATAATTGTTTTCTTTGTTTTCACTTTTACCGCTTTCGAAAAAGAAGAAAAAAAATAAAATAAACGTATTTCCAATAACAACACAATTGTATTTTATTCGCCGTATTTATGAAACGTAACGCGTAAAAAAAAAAAAAAGCAAACGTAATATAGTTTTTTGTTCGCTCGGTTTTATATGTCCGGGGTGCGCCATAAAACCCATATCGGTTTATACCGAGGGTGCGTTCCGGAGGCCGCTACGGACGTATTTTCTCCGGGACGGTGGTGGGGGGGATGGGGGGATGGGGGTGGTGTGTGGGGTGTGTGTGACGGACACGATCGCGACGCGCGACGGCCGAACTCGGACGAGCAAACGCACTTTTGCCCGGAATCGACGGGCAAACGAAAATCACCGAAACATCAAAACCCGCCGTAACGCGTAACGCGAGCGGCGTTGCGCGCGGTTATGGACGCCGAAATCGCATTCGCGTTGCGATGAATTTGGACGGTCGCGACGCAGAAGAGTGCCATTTTAAAAACCGTTGTGTCTACGGCGGTACGACGATATCGACACAAAAATTGACCTAAATTTTATCGTACACACAAGACGCGCAGCGTTTATAATGTATGGGTGCCGGTGCCGGTCGGTCGGTGGCACAAAACGAAACCACAAAACGTGCAGCACGTTACCGCTTCGGGTGTCCGCGGACCGCGTTCGGCGTAGCCGTCGATCATAACGCGGCGTGCCAATAATGGACCGACCCAACCCGACGCACCCTACGGGGAAAAAGAGAACAGAAAAGACCTACGCGAATATCCATTATAACGGACAGCTGCGGACGCGCGTTTTCTCTCTCACCTGTTGAGGCGCCCTGGTCGCGTTGTTGGTGTCCGGCGTGCTCCTTTTCAAGAAGTTCTTCAGATTCCACCTGGGCTGTTCTTCCTCTTGCTGGGGAGGCGACATCGCGGCCGGCTGTTCGTCTTTCTTGTTGGTCTCGTCGTTGCTCTCGCTGTCGCTGCAACTGCTGTCGGAACTGCTGTCCTTCTCGCCTTCCTCGCTGGACGAACTGTCCTCGTCCACGGACATTTCGCTGCCGGCATTTTCGATTCTGCGAAGACGACCGCGGGGTTGTTATAATATTGTACTGTACGGTACACCGGTACGCGCGTTATTCGCCGGTGCGGGTACTTACTTGACGGGGGTGGTTGCGGGATCCGACGGCACGAGGTTGGCCGACGTGGAACTACGGCGCATCTTGTCGGCCGAAGGCGACGATTGTTGTTGCGATTCCTGCGCGCGAAAGTACATAACATTAGAGGAATTAAGCGGACGGATGAGGCGGACGGGCGGGCTAATTGGCTTACCTGCATCATCGACTGTTGCGGTTGCGGCATTATGTTGGACCCTCTGACGGACGGCTTGACCATGTACCTGACGGGCGCGCACAAATACCGAAAGTTATTAATAAGTTCACGGAACCGCGCGCAGCGGAAAGGGCGGCGTGGTGGGCGCAAACACTTTGACGTTTCGGGCGCGACGCGCGCCAAAGTGGCCCGGCGGTGTTTTCGTCGTAACGGTCGTGGCGAGCGCCGCGTTCGTTATTCCGCTGGAACATCTGCCGGGCCGCCACCGCCGCCGACGTTCCGCCGGCGCGCGTCGCGCCTAAGAGGCCGGAAACCGCGGCAACCTTTTCTCGGCCGCGTTTTCCGACTGCGGAGACGCGCGGCAAGGGTTTTTACTTAACATTACGGTTGTACTCACGAGGCGAACAGCGAATGGTTGTACGGTCCGGACGGTTTGGCGTCCATGGACGCGGCCGCGGCCGCGGCGGACGACGCGGCGTCCGGAGACACTCCGCGAGACGACGGCTGTTGTTGGTGCTGGTTGCCGCCGCCGCCGCCGCCGCTCCGGTGCTGCACGGGCTCCGCGAACAGCGGTTTGGGTTCGCCGAGCATTTTTTTCAGGCTCTCCGAAGCGTCTGCAACGGAACGGTACACGTGATGATTATTTCGTTTGTACGCCGGCATTTAATAATAACGAATGAGCGGCCGCATCGCACCGACGCTACGCCGGCAATGGTGATGATAAATATAATATTATATGATAAACGCGCGATATATTCTGTTATACGATAATTATTATTACATTGTCGTCGGGCATATTATTATTATGAATATTATAACGCGGACGGCGACGCGCCGACCATGTGAATCACACTGATGGCTGCTACGACCCTTCCCGTATAATATTATACGACGCGACGACTACCACGTCCGCCACCCCACCGCCGCCCCTACCACCACCACCACCACCGCGGCCGCCGTAATCGTGCTTGGTGTAGTCGTCGTCATCGTCATCGCTGCCGCCGCCGCCGCCGCCGCCGTTCTACTTGTACATTGCGTGTATATTGTGTACGTACGTATATACATACTTATATATATATATATATATATATATTACGGGTAGACGGGACGGACAGGGCGCGATGTGAAAAGAATATCGGGGTGGAGGGTAAAGGGAACGGAAAAAGACAAAAAAAAAAAGGGGATCGATTATTATCGGTAGGGGGTTTAGCGTACTATTATTGTACACGGCATTGTTGTTATTATTATTATTGTTGTGCGCCGGCGGAGAAGGACGTCTCGCGGTGCGTTGCGCGGGCCCGCGAGAGTTAAACGCGCGTGAGAAATTCGCGAGAGACCGATTTTTCTCGAACCGCCGCGGCCACGGTGCTTACGCGTTATAAATATTGTTATCCGCGCCCGGTTACCTGTTAGTCGGGGTCCGTATCCTAATAATAGGTACCGGACACCCTACACACGATACATAAATATATATATATATATATATATATATATATATACTTTTCAGTTATTATCCGACGAAACGGCTTGCGTCAGACTGCAGTGTTTAGTGCATTCGTACACTGTGTATATATATATATATATATATACACATAATGTATATTATTATCGAAAAATAGAGCGAGGGGGGGGGGAATAGACATCTGGTTTGTTTGGGTTTTTTTTTTTTTCCGTGTAAAATATGTGTCTGTTCATTCGGGACGTACACAAAAACAGCTGCGACCACGGTTTTTTTTCGCCCTTCTACAAGACGAACGCGCGAGCACCGCCGCCGCGGGGAGACGGACGACGAGACGAAACCGTACTACTACTACTACTACTACTACTACTACTACTACTACTACTCCTCCTCCTCCGCCTATAAGTATTTCTCCATTCTTTACCCGAGCAATTAACTCGGGACATTATATCAGTATATATGTATACGTGTGTGTGTGTGTGTGTGTGTGTGTGTGCGCGTGCGGGTATTATTACATTATAATATTACAGGAACAGTGAGGAATACGCGTTTTCGTTTAAAACGTCTCGACCGTGAGCCGATTCCCGGTTTCGTAACCGTAACGCGCACGCGAGCGCGCTCTATTATTATATTATTATATTATTACGTTATTATAACACAGCCGCCGAGGTATTTGTCGCTTGGCGGGTGGTTGAAAACGAGCGCGCGCGCGGTCCGGGTTCGCCGATGACGCGTTCGTTTTTATTGCGTGCCGCCGCAACAATAATAATAATAACAACAATAATAATAATAATAATCAGATCGCGAGTATAATAATAATAATAATAATAATGTCAACGCGTGGAGACGGTTAACCCATATTGTTACAATAATGCATTATATTTCGCGACGAGTGCAAAACCGTTTTCGAAAATTGGATCGTGCCACAATCCTATACGTATGGCCGCAACACTATACGAATTCCCTTTGTGCATATTTTATGCACATAATATGTACGCGGTTTTGGTGGATATCCGGTGGGGAAAAACCTCTCCCCCCACGGAGAAGAAAATCCCCGACACCGTTTAACTCTGGGTATACACCGAGAGAGAGAAAACAAAACCCGGTTTAAATTAATTTGATTTATAGATGTACGCGACGATAAGCCGTCGCTAACGAAAAACGATTCTGAACGAAGTTAGCGGTTGAACAAAATATATTATGCACCGCGATTTTTACGTTTATCGTCAAAATTTGAATTATTTTTAAACGTTATTTTTTTTAGCGTAAACGGGAATAAATACATACAAATGTTCTTCAGGCGATTTTTCGAAGAATTTATCATTTCATATTATGGTATTTTACGAGACGTTTCAGAAAATATTTTACACGCGATTTTCTTTTACATTAGAAATATCAATGTGAAATTACATATATATTATGTATTCTTGTTTATTGATAATCAAATGTTTATCAAACGATCGACGGTACCATTACATTTGTATTACGGCGGCGAACGTAAATTATAGTTATTGTACAGCATTTATGACTGTAATGAAAAAAAAAAAAATCATATTGGTTTTTTTTTTATAAGTATATGCATATTAATTAATTAATAGCCTGCAGATAGCTCAGTCTAAGATTTTATTATTTTTTAATTTGTGATAAATGAATATTATGTTAACGGATTTGTTGGAGGTTATTCGATTTTACAATCAATATGTGTAACGAAGAAGCTATTGTATTAGTTTTACAAAGATGACGGGTTTTTGATTAGATGTTTAGACATGTCATGAGGAGAGAACAATCAAAAGCAGTAAAAACTGTAATGAGAATAAACGTAGGAGGATACAGAGGGAGAGGAAGGTCGAAAAAGAGGTGGCTGGACGGCGGGTTGAAGACTGCAGGGACGAAGTGGGGGATCTGGTCAAGTGGAACTTTAGAACGAGGGTGACTGACCCCAAATAGATGGGAAAAGGCGAATGAGAAAAAGAGAAGAAAGATGTGTTTTTTTTTTTTTATCAAAAAACACTTTTACAGTTCATAAAACTGATTCGGTTCGTCTTAAAAACCTAAAAAGATGTAGATTTTCTATCAAATATTTGAGACATTTATCGAAATTTCCAGCTGTTCGTCGTGTAGGTGTTTTCGTCCATTTCTGAGAGTTACCTATATTTATTGGCGACAAAGGGAAATCTCGACTATAATATTCTACCCTTCTCAGAAACGTTTATTCGTTTGGGGTAGTACATAAACTAAACTGTCCGGTATATCCTAATACATTTTCAACTATATCTACCCACAAAAATGAGTCAAAAAATACCCGTGAGCGGTATCAACTTCTTTATGGTCGTTTAGTTTCAACTCGTATTACGCGCGTATCGTTTACATTGTACTAAAGGCAACGTAACTTTATACTTAGATTTCATCAATATCAGGCTAAGAAAAAATCATGTCCAATATTCTAAAATCCGTTGCAGGTAGATACGGTTATAAGTATTGTAAGTTAGATTGTGTTTTATTGTATAACAAGGCAATTTGTATAGGCTTTTGTTTTATTATTTATTATATAAAAAAACCACATAATATTTTGGAACAACAAATATAATAAGGTAATGGAATTGAATGTCTATGCTACACCGGTAACGTAAACCGGGAAAATTGTTTCGTTTTTACCGTCGACGATACGAAAATTCCGATGCCGCGATCAAAACAAAAAAAAAACAAAAACCCGACTAAAAAACTCTACTCGCTCTCCGTCGACCTTGCGTAGCCGCGGCTGCCGCATAGTGACCGCGACCACAATTATTATACAACCGCCGATCCGGTATAAACCGGACGTTTGTACTATCTACCGATTCGAAGGATTCACAAAAATATTACGACGCGGTTACGGGTCCGATTTATAGAGCGCACGGTCTATTGAATTTCGGATCCGAACGCTTAAATGGTCTTAAAATCGGCCGAGATAGGACAATATCGCCGCAAGCGGTTTCACTTATCGGCAGTATTTTGATCGTCGTCTATAGTGATAATAAAATACGTGTTTATACAGTATTTTTTCGAATTTATACTTAATAAGCGGTGTTGTATAGCTATTATACTTTGGTTTGTGCGAGTCGAGGGGGACTGGGGGGAGGTTATAGAAAAATCCCCCCCGGTTTGGGAAACACTGAGACGATTACAAAAAGAACGTGTTAAACGCGAGAGATAGGCATGTCGACCTTGGAAACAAAATAGAAACGCGTAAAGTTTACGTCATTTTTTTTTTTATGTACGTTGCTCTCGGTTCAATATTAATACAGCTGCACTTATAATATCAATAACTCGTGTACGATTATTATTATTATATCGAACGTACGTAGTATAATAATTACGCGTTAACACGACTCGATTTCGAGTGGTTTTTATTATAGTATTTTTTCGGTATTTACCCCCCTCCACTTTGCAGACGACACGAGAACGTGATATTATTATCGAGCGCCACAGCTGTAGTATAAGAGGGAGTCGTGTCGTCGCGGTCGTAGTCGTCGACTGTCGCGGTATTTGGTCCGACCGGAAGAGGGAAAAAAAAAGGGAACGGGAACAAAACAAAGAATAAAAAACTAAAAAAAAAAAAACCATTATTTCAAACAGACTTTTATAATATAATATACGGACAAAGCGCGAGCAACAAATCGGAATTTAGTACACTATATTATAATGTGTAATGCACACCGCACGTGATGCAGTGCGTAGAGAGATCGTATTATTATTATTTTGGCAACTCTCTCCGTTTCGCGTATAATATAACGATGATGGTATTACTATTTTAAGAATTCGACCGAAAACAAAAAAATAAAACCGACGACCACAACCGCGGCGACCAATTAAGGCAAATTCCCGTGTATCGCGGTACGTCTTCGGATACCGCGGTCGTATACGGACGGTTGTAGGTTAGGTTAGGTATTCGTCGGACGACGGGTTTTCGCAGCCGCGCGCCGCATTCCGGAAACAAGTGACCGACCCAGACAATGTAATTTTTTTTTTCTTTTCCCCCGTGAAATCAGAAGTGGCTTACGAAAAACCGCATCGGTTAAAAATCGGCCACTATCCCGTGACGCCACCACCGTCTCCGATATAATACCATTACAGACTGCTGCAGCTGAGTGACATTTTATAATTCCCGGTCGGAATTAATCGCATCAGACGGATTATCTATAATAATAATATAAGGACGGTTTCTGTACCCAGCATTTAGTTATAGTCTTTAACTGTCTGATAGTAAAACGTACCAACGTTGTAAGAAAGATAATATAGCCATAGATAATAATAATACATAAAGGACGGGACATTCCGTACAAAAACGCATGTTGAAAGGTCGTATTCCGTTTCTCGCCACCGTTTCAATCCTCCGTATAATTCTCAAATTGTTTTCGTTTAAAATATAGTTGTGAATTTATGATTAGTAAACCAATAGATGGACGACAATAATTCCAATGGACAAAACAAAAAGTCGTCCGAGATATTTATAATTTATAACATTATTATTTCATTGCAGTCTTAGATCATATACTGTGGATAGAGCTACTGGCATGATAAACACATACTACGAGTTGAAGAAATCATTATTAACGGGTGCTAAAGGGACTGATGTCTATTGCGCATACGTATTAGTACTTGTCGCATAATTATCGTATAAATCGTATAATCATTATAATATAATCAGGCAGTGACTGTAGGTACATCATACGTGATTACGAGAATTCGACCAATTGCGTCTGATATAAAATTGTGCATGCGCATTTGTCCCGACTCCCATTAGTTATGTCGGTTCAAATATTTAATCCTAAGTAGGTATATGATCCTGGATTGCCGTATACGAGGAAGAGCCTATAGATAATAATATAACCGAAATAAAATCGAAACAATAATAATTGTTGGTAGGTGATATCTACTATCATTATTATCATTGATATTATTATAATTGTGTAAATTAAAATACTAATGTAATTTATGATATGAATTATGATTTGAAAAAAAAAAATTAACTTTTTTAACCGAGTATAATACACAGTTGATTTTATTTTCTATCTTAACTTTAAGCTTATTGAGTTAAATTTTTTCTTTGTTAACTTTTAACTTGACTTGCAACAGTTAATTATTTTCACTTGCCCACTTTTGGTAATTTGTAACTTATAAGTTACGTTAAGTTACCTACTCGAAAAATAAATTCGCCGAAACGGTGGCGAAATGGCAGCTGACCGTTTGAAAAGCACTTAAGTATAACCATAATTGTGACACTGTGATTCTGTTTGTTTGCCTAACATTATCATAAATTTTAAGCAGTATAAAATATTTAGTTATGCCAGTTATAAAAACATATATTAACAAAACGATTGTTCAAACCAGTTTTGGAATTGATTTTTAACAGTTAAAAAGACCCGCGGATTCACATGACGAGAACTGGCGGATTATGTTTTCAATGATTGCAGAGATTCATTCGTTTCACAGTATAATCTCTTATCAATATTCTACAGTCACTAATCAGTCCGCAACTGGCCCCGAATTTCGTGTCTGAACCAAAATCTGTTACAATAGTGAAACTAAACTGCGTATACGATGCTGTTTTCATCCAACAACAATGTTGGTGGTCCCGGCGGGACCTTTCTCTCTCTATCTCTCTCTCTTTCTCCCTATCAATCAATCTCCATTTTTTTATATAGGTCTATGGCATGAATATTTCTCCTATATAAAATATTATGTTAAAACCGGTCGATAAGAATAATAATTATTATACGATTGGAAACGGGATTATTATACATAGTTTGTCCCGTTATAATAAGAAACCCGCGGCGGGCTATTGTTGTTGGCGTTTAGATAATAATATAATGAAATGGCGGTCCACGGCCGATTTGCGACCCCACGTTCATTAGTAAGGAATACAATATTACGGTCGTCGGTCGGCGGGGTAAATATAACGATGATAATATAATATCAAAAGGGATTCGCGCCGAAAACTTCGGTCGTAATATATTATTTCGGTTTTTTGATACGAGTGTTTTTTGCCCGGTATACGTAATGTGTTTACGTCGTGTGCGTTTATTCGGGCGTTTTGATTTCGGCAATGATAACAACACCGTATATTCGGGTGAAATAATCTATATATTTTTATATTACATTTTTTTTTTTTTTTTTTTCTTTCTGTTTTTCTGTTTACCGCGTTCGCGTGCCACCGACGCGTACCTATACAATTTCGATAATGAAATACACGGCGGCGGCGTCTTCTTATCGTAAACGCGGACGCGCTTTCCGAAAAAAAAAAAAAAAAAAAAAAAAAAAAAAAACAATATCCCTAAACGATCGATTTGACGGGACTTTCGATTCGGGGCGTCGGCCATTACGCCGGTCACGGCGGCGGCGACGGGGCGGCGAGACGACCGCGGCACAGAAGGGTAGGTATCGGTTTCCGCGCGAGAGACCGGATACACGCGCAACATAATCGGAACTCGTCGCGCGCGCCATATGGTTAAAAAAAAAAAAAAAAAAAAAAAAAAACCGTATCCGAGTATAAGTTACCGTAATATTTCGTAACGCAACACTGCGGGGCCGTCGGAAAAGGGTGCGGCGACGATTGAACCACGTGCTAGTATCCGTGCCGGACCGCATGCTCCCGCAGACTTACCCGCACACTGTCCCGTCACCGTCCCGCGGTATGTGTATAATAATATGCGTAATCGTACACGTATTTATATTGTTTACGTGTATACGTATTTTAGCGGCGCGAAGAAGTGCGAAACGAGTGGCGGGAGTGTATATACGCCCCAAAGTCGTCGAGCGTATATACGTACCTCCCGCGCCGGTAAGGGGCGACAGAGACGGCGCCGGCGAGGGGGGGGGGTGACAGGGGGATTGGGGAAAAGTGTTACGGTAAAGTATTATTTTATCGGAAACGGAGAGAGAGACACGCGGCGCGAGAGATTCTGAGGGGCGGCAGCGGCGATAGTGTGTGTATGTGTGGGGGAAGGGGGAACCACCCCGGCGGCAGAACGGCCGCTCCCCGCACCGCGCCGCCGCAAACGCCGCGAACACACGTGGCGCCCACGTACCGCTGCCGCCGCCTCCGTCGATACTTTACTATTACGCGCGAGGCGCGCGTACTTGCCGCGTGTATATACATATATACAGGGTCATCAAATTTTAAACGTGACCGGTGAATTTCGATAATTTATTTCAATTAAAATTTCATATCCGTTCGCGGCGTTTTCGACGTGCATAACGATAAATATTATTCATATAGGTTACCGTTTGAATTTTAAATGTCAACCCGATTCGACGCATTAATATATAGTGCAGTTATAATAATGTACCAATCAAAGTCGTAGTCGTAAGGCAGCTGTTGCTATAACTGAGCTATCCGTAAGGGACTTTTGGTTTCTTACACCGCTTTCAAAAGGAAAATAAATTTTCTCGCAGGGGATGTTAAGTTAAGAATTGCTGTATTTTTCAACACCGTTAAAAATATGTTTATCCTTCTACAGTCTACATCTTATTGTACATAAAATGAGTTTAGGTATAACAATATTCAACACGAATCCGAAAAAATAATATTTTTTTTTTTTAAAAAAAAAAAGGTCGATACGCATAAACACTATATAAAATTCGATTTAGGTATACGAGTATAAACGGTTTCGGAATAGCATTCGATTGTAAATAAACGACGGTAATGGATCGCGATAAAAACGATTCACTCTGTATATAATCCGATGCATAGTAATAGTCGTGTGTGCGACCCCTCGCGCGCGTGACAAAGACACGCGGTGCGATGACGACGACGACGGCAACGCTGCCACCCCGCGTACAGGCGGTTTATATACTTTTTTACCATATTTTTGCGGCAGCACGACGACCGACGCGCGCGTATTCCTCTCTTCCGGATAAAAAGAAATTTAAATATTTTAACGACCAGCGCGTGTCGTATACACGAGCCGGCCCCGGCCCCGTCTCCTCACCTCACCACGTACACATCAAACTAATTTTAAAAACGCAAAAGTTTGTTTGGATGTATATGTATTTGTTACCACTTTTCGCTCGAACTATACCGCGAACGGATTGAGCCGAAACTTTGCACGGACGTAGTACTAGATCTGGAATAATAAATAATATGCTACTCTTTCCTCCTCCCTCTAAAGGGGGGCTCACGCAGTTCGGAAATGAAAATCGAATTATTTTCGTCGATTTATAAAATAAAAAAGGTTAACCAAACAAAACAAAAATAAATAACAAGGTAGAATAGTCTGTGCAAGGACCGTAATAGGATAATGATAATTTGTCTATTTTTTTTGGCACGGGCAACGTCGGGCGGGACGCTAGTAATGTATAAAAATGCGCTTTGTGACCGTATATACTATAATACTATAAGGTTTTTTTTTTTTTACTGTAATATACTCTAAGTGAACATTTCTACGCGAAAATTCCGTATCGAGACACCAGACGATCGTTTGCTCGCGATAACGATGGCGACGACGTTTCGCAAATTAAATCGGTGCCAACCAACGACGCCGTCCACCGGCGGCAACAGAGTTATTTAACACGAGCACGTTTACCTGCCGATTACGTCTATAATATTCTGTTTTCAATATTAAAGTAGCAGTTTTTCCCTCGTTCGGTAAGGAACTTCGAGACATCGACAAAAAAAACAATTTGTAGTATATACCTTATTCTGTATTGAATTTAAAAATCCGTCTCGGTTCAAAACGTTTTCATAATATACCCTTCCACTACATACATTGTCCGAAATCACACTTTTATAGAAAAATCGGGAACGAATAAATACGATTTTAAAAACGTCATCGATAAATTCGCGGATTGTCGCCGAAATAGATATTATTATAATAATTCATCGGGAAAACGCGGACAAAATTCGAATACGGAAATGGAAAAAAATACAAAGTAAACACATATTACGTAAAACGAGGACGTCGCTCGGTGTATACACCGACGAGGCGGCGTAAACCTCTCTACCCGAACACTCCTATCTCCGGGGCGAGTGTGACAGATTTATTTATTTTCCGGATTTATTACGTATATACACATTATTATTTTACCGTATGTGTCGTTGTAACGAACTGCCGACGGAAAAACGCCCTTTGTTACGGACCGTTCAAATGCCGAATAGGACCCGCGTGAAAATCCCGTAAAGGTCGTCTAATAATAATAAATAGTGGAAGTATTGGAAATCCGATAGAACGCGCAAAACGATAAATCACTGTGAGAGGATGGGGGGGAGGGTAGGGAAGGCGAGTTCGAAGAGACGTTGTCGTCGTCGACAGTGAAAAGCGATGAACATTACACGACGATCTGGAAAAAACGTCGCGGAAAACTAAAAGATATAGAATACGAGGCTGTACAGATTTCGATAAAATCAGGTCGAATATGCATCCCGTGCGACGGTAACTCGAAAAGTCGTCAGGTAGGTCAACGCGGAGACGGTGAAGACAGAAGAGGCGGATTACAGTGGAAATGGATGTTGCATGCACCTTGCAGTGTATGACTATTTATAAAAAATGATGTGTGTATGTTTACGTTTTCGCTGTCGTAGGCAATATTGATAATAATAATAAAAAAAAAAGCTATGCGGCCGTAGGTAGAAAATCGATTTCGAAAAAGATTCTTAACAAACAAAAAGATTTTACCAACGACCGAGTGCCAGTGTACAAAAACCATGAGTCTTGTACACGCGAAAGGGATTTACGGACGCAGATAAACGATTTACGAAAGATTACCGACTACCGTTGAAATGCCTTCATACATTTTAGCCGCACACTTAAACCAAACGCCGCCGTAGTGACGATCAAAGCGAATCTCGAACAAATATTATAAATTATTATTATAATCGATTCCATTGACCAAAGTTTTTAATACAAAATATTATAGTTACAAAACGCCGCGAGGCGTGTAAACTACTGCTGTTGCTGCCGATAACGTCAATATTTCATAAAAGGGAGGAGACATAATAAACCGAGCCACAGAGGAGGAAGCGGCCTTTGTGGTAAATTGTTACGCAATACACTTTATATTTTCCAACGAAGCAGCAATATCGACGGACTGTGAAAAAAATATACCGTGAAAACGTGATTTTACGAGATGCGTCCGGTTTTCGTGTACCATTATGGGTTATAGAATTTCGAGATTTCGGACGACGCGCGTGTAGACAGCGGCACGAGTATTCCTAATAAATTATAATATACGACTCTGGTCTTACCTTTGGGGCTCATCCTTTGCTGGGGTTCCACTTTTCCGTCGGCTGTGTACTTGGAGTCAACGATCGTGACCCTCGGCGTTTCCGCGATGTCGGACACGAGCGGAAGGCCTACGGTCATTTCCTGTATACATACAAAAGACAAACGGCACGTTAAACACACGACAACGATATTGCCGGGTCGGGGGAGGCGGAATCATACTCACGTTCAATATGTCTTCGATAGTGCTGGGCGTATTGGTATCATTATTGGAATTGTGATTCTAGAAAAGAAAAAAAAAAACGGAAAAATGTTAATAACAACGTATAAATTTAATGTCGGTCAATTACGCGGCGGTAAAACGGTGAAAGCTGATATACATTGTTCTTTACATTCGATACGGCGAGATTGTTGTTGGGCTTGTGTGGGGCCCTGTGATGCGATGAATGACTACTTCTCATGCTACTGCTGCTACTTCCGCCGCCACTTGTCGATCGGCCCATCGACGAGTACGAAGGCGGTTTCATTTCACCGGGTTTCAGAAAATTACTGTTCCTGTAAAAAAAATTAAAAAAAACTGTTGATAAACTCAGTTCTTCAAATATAATGTAAAATGATAATAGTAAAAAATAATAATAATATTAATAAAATCTATCAAAGTCATCACCAAAACATCGAAAAACATAAGATTACAACGGCCAAACAAATTACGAAAAAAGGCATGGGACACGTCACACGACGTCACTGGAATACCACCGTAACTCTACACACCAAAACAGCCCTTTTAAAACACGTTCCATAATTCAGCTGTGGAATCACTGATAACAACCACACATATCTCATCAACAAGGCGAGCGATAAAGCTATCTTTGTTTCCACCGGTCCTATCATAAATTAATTGAGAAACCTAAGGATGTATAAGCTTATCAGTACAAACTGTAGTTACCCGTGGTTTTAAAAATATTATAGGTATAAAATTGGTGTTGTTGTTTGGCAATATTAGAGATCTCAATAGAACATGTGTTTTATTGTATCCGTGCTACGAGTACACTGATACTTATTTTTAATATTTATATATTTTACGAGACATGTATGTATTTATCTTTTCAAGTGTAAGCATATTGTTGAATTAACAAAAATTCCCAATTATTATACTGTCTCCAGCATGAAATTTCTAATTGCATGGGCAATAACTAATAATTATATTAGGTACACAAAAGGTCTCACTTTCAATCCTGGGCCGTGCAAATATAGTGGCCTCGGTCGGCGATGTTCCGTCCAGATTCATTAATCGTTATCAATATAATATTGTGTTTCTTTCGTTCCCGAAAAAGATCGTACCACAAACAAAACTGATATAATAATACAGCTGTGTGGCTCAACCGTTTATCTATACGGGCATCACTAATAATAATATCATTATTGTTGTGAGTTATGACGTTGTTTACGAACATTGCCTTGTAGACGCATTATTCTTATTATTGAAGAAAAAAAACATCAACAACAACAACGACTGCGACGAATTTCGACAGCGGTAAACAATCACGCTATTTGACCACGGTGTAAACATCGTCGACGGTCTACGCGACGTTCTCTCCGAAAGACAATACTAGAGGTATTTTTCCGATTCGGATTTTTGCCAAACCCGACGACGGTCGTGTTATTATTATTTGCACGGAAATACCGCAAAGTCATTGGTTTTTTTTTTTTTAATATATATATCTTACGTAGTCTCTAGTCCGAGGACGCGCCTTGACCTCGGGAACCCGACGGCAATCGGTATTTTCCCGAAACGTACAGACGCTTTCCTAATACTGCTGTAAATTGAGACGTCCTCAAAAATGAAAAATCATTGCACCCAATATAATAATAATATTGTTATCGTTGGTTTTATTCGAATTATCCACGTCCGAACGTCGTCAATCGGTGACATACTTTGGGACGAAGATATCAGGAAATATATCTTTCTCGTTAAATATTTTTGTGTTCATCATTTAGATGGACAAAAAAATTGATTTCGAAAAATTAAATACAAAAAATCTTTGGGACGCAGTATTCATTTGTGATAACTATCGTATATAAAAATTGAATTGTAAAAGTCCAGCTTTGAGGATATGTTCTCGTTGAGAATCTATAAGAAATTTGTTTAAGCTACGGCATGAAATTTTCATTAACGTTTTTATACCGAACATAAAATGCAATAATCAACGTTTCAAAAAATCTAGTTACAAATTAAACTTAAAAAAATAAAAAATGCCCATATTTTTCACGGGTAGACCCCGCTATTGTAGGCGTGTACGTCGGCACGGTAAAATATACAGGACAGTAATATACAAATATATTCGGTTATTTATTCGGGTATTTAATGTATAACATAATATGTACGCGTGGATAAATCGTTGAAATAAAACATTCTGAACGGAGGAATGAAGGTACCGCTGTGCGAAAAATCCGCCTCTTTTTAGGTAGGTATAGGTAAATGACATAAAAAAAACCGAAGCGATATTTTACTAATCGAAAACATTATGACCGCTGAGGAGAAAGAAAAAAAACGCACGCACGTTGTCAAACTACTAATACACAACGACTTCGCTACACTCGGAATTTAAACGACACTAATGACGCGCGAAACGTTTTCGGGAATTCATCCGCTCCCGACGAACTCGACAAACCCCCCCCCCAAAAAAAAAAAAAAAACGCTCCACGGCCGTCGCCAAAACGCGCGATGACATTGTGTCAACACACCGTGACACGCGACACGAAACCGATCTGTTCCGTTCGGCCCGACGTTTATCGGACACCGTCGCCGTAACGACAACGACGACGACGATAGCCTCGTTTCAATCTCGCCAAAATTACCGGCAAAAATAATAATGAAAATAATAAATATTTTATTTAGCGACTGTGACTACGTGAGTTTCGACGAAGGCGGCGGCGGCGGTTCGAGGTTACGCGGTACTGTTTTTTTTTTTTTTTTTTTTTTTTTTTTTTTTTTTTTTTTTAATACGGGAGGCGCTCTTATGGGTGACTTGGGCCGCCGCCGTCGTCGGCCGGTCGGACGTGTTTGTTATTATTGTTCGTATAGTTAATGTGTATATAAAGGTACCTATACATGTATTATGTAGTTAGTCCGGCGCGATAAAATTTAATGTTTATGAGTTTTTATAAAAACCACTACGACAGTAGTTTTTTTTTTTTTTTCTCGTCCGGTTAATTCGCACGCACTGCACGCGATAATAATATACAATAATAACACGATATGTATATGCGAAAACCCAATATCATTGTCCGCGGAGAAAGAGCGGAGTTAGAAAAAAAAAAAAAAAACCGCACTGACCCAATCGATATACTATATTATAACATAAGCGAAAGATTTTCGAAATCATTATAGTTTTCCGGAGAGAAATAAAAGCCGGACACACATACTACGGGCGTGATTATTTGAGTTCATATACCGAGTGAAATTAGTGCACAACGATGCATTGTCGTTGTAATAAAAAAATACGAATCTGACTGAAGTTTCGGTAAACGCGTGTCTAGAGGTCTAGAGGTTTCGGTTTTAAAGAGGTTTTCTCTTTTATTGTAGCCAAAAGGTAACATATATTATAGAAATCAGAGAAAATAAAACCGATGTGTGCCATTCGTGTAGGTTTTTTTAATCTTTCAAGATAAACTTTTATATAGGGAATCTAGCAAAACGGAACGAATAAATTACGAAAATTACGCATATTTTTTTTTAAAAATCCAAACCTTTTTATCAGCGAAACGGTGATTTTCGAGAGGAAAAAACAACGCGTCATAGTGCTACACACAGAATCTAATAATAATTAACAGATCATCAATATATTAGTACCGACAGTCCAAATATAAATATAAACGTTTTGCGAAACGCACATCGTCTTCAGAATGCAGAATTACGATAAGAAAACAATAAACTTACTCAATAAAATAATAATTAATGTAATACAACACATGGACATAATAATAATAATTATAATTATGTCTGTAAATTTTATACTATAACATTATGCTCTTTCGTGAGATAAGATAAGACGATAAGACGGAAGTATTTCGACGTACCAGATTATATTATGGGCCACAACTACAACTGACGGCTGCTACTACTACAACGATACAACGATACAATTATTATTTTACGATTTTTATGTTGATTTTACGCTCTGTTGGCCGATCCCATAATGTCATACAGGGCGATTATTTCATCACGAAACTGCAGCGAACATTTCAAAATTTCAAGTAACTTTGCTCTGATCAAAAACTTCTTGCAGCGTCTTTGTATCTGGTTGATCCTAGAGTTACCTTTACGGCATACCTTTGCATACCTATTAGCATTATCGGTATTTTTTTTATTTATTTCAGTCGCTATATTGTTAGCATATTATTATTAATTGTTATAAACAATCACCCTGTATGTTATATACTATATTCAATATAATTCGCTAAACAACGGAAATTATTTACGCGTTTGAGGTTTACGAGCATATAGAGAAAAAAAACACACACATAAACACACACGAACAACAACATTGAACGTTTTATAAGTGAAATTCGAAACGGCAATGGTCGTCGTCGTCGTCGTCGGTTTCGAACATTGCAGCAGTGGACGAAATAAAATTATTCGCGATACACATAAATAATAAAATATCTGCACGTGTAACAGCGCTCGCGCACGCGCGTCCATTTGCACGAGAGCAACAAAATAGAAAAAAAAAAAAAAAACAAAAACAAAATAATAATAAAAAATTGAACCGTTCCCCTCGGGATGTGCACAATGTTATACCGCTACCCCCTTTAGAAGAGGTCGAACGAAACGCGCGTAATAAAAATAACGAGTTAGGTATATACGGAGTGATGATAACGGCGAAATTAATTCCGAAACGATGGCATTCGTACGGAAACACCGTGATTGCATTTAAGCGGTCCCCCGGAAATACGCCGAAACAAAATGCGGTTGACAAAAAAAAAAGTTATAATGTAAAAATATACAATATTTCGATGCACCAATAAACCGTCGCACGTTATACCTCGCCCGTTATGAAAAAAAAAACCTCAGTTTTAATTCGGAAGGAAACCCTTTTCGTTTTTTTCTGCCAACGAAACGCGATTCGGTTTTTTACGATCTCCCCCTCTCCTTCTTCCTACCTCGTAGTTCTCGTCGATTGTTATCGGATACGAATGTACGGGCACGGGCGGTGGGAAAACCGAGCTGTCGGAGGATTCGCGCGTATTATCATTACGTACTATAATATTATAATATAGCCAGGCGACCGGATACGGTGTCCGACTACGTCGACCCACGACAATATACAGGGTGAACACAATTTTCCGTATTCAAGACATCCGGATTAAAATATCTCGGAAAACAATTTTATACTATTAACGGAATTTATATTTTTTTGGAAACGCAATTTTTTCGATACGCAAGTTATTATCTCTCTATAGCTTCGACGTTATCCAGGGCTGGAAATGATTAAGACATTTAATTTCATTTAAATTTTTAAACAACAATGATTAATATTTGAATAACAAATGGTTAGATCATATTATACAAACTAATTATTTTAAATTATAATATAGAATAATATTCGAGTGTTAGGAACTTCCTGTATTTGTTTTATACATTCCCGGTATATTATGATTTGTGGTAATAATACTGTGGAAAAGTCTATTAAACTGTAACAATCCTAAATTATTAGAATAATGCCATAATAAAATATACAAACGCACTTATTTTACGAATGGGTGACTAAAAGTGACTTAATTTCAAATAAAAGACTTAGTTAAAAAAAAAAAAGTGCATTACTTCCAGCCTTGAGTTACCTATCTTTTTATTAATTCAAAATATGTTTGCAGGCCGTCTGTGTATACTGTGCAGCGATCGCTCTGTACGCCACGAGCCGCGCCCTCTCATCCCGACCGTCGTGTACTCACTACAGGCTCGGTGGATATATACCGTTATACCGGGTGGTCGTCGTCACTTTGCGACGTCAGTAAGTCGATGTATATATAGGTACCTACATATATATTAATATTATTATTATTATTCTCTCCGAGGTCCGAAATAACACCGCGTAATGGATTCGCCTTCGCCGCCACCACCTTTTGTGCCGCGGTGTTTGTTGTTTTACGACCTCAAATCCGATAAACCGACACGGCGGCGGCACGATTCCCTTCCGGTCTCCGGCACCCCGTCGTAATATTATTATTATATTATCGTCGTTATAAAATTATATCTTTCGACGAGCGAAAAATAAAATCAGAAAAAAAACGGCATTTTGTTTGCACGCGGGAAAAATTTGGGGGTTTTATTTAATCGCCACCCGTAGCACTTAACTGTGGCCAATATTTACGATTATTCGCTTTATTTAAATTTTTTATCCCAACATTATATTACATTATGTAACCGGGAGAGTACACGATAAAATAGTACATTGTACTTGAGTACTGAAATCTAGAACTTTCAAGAATATCCGAACAAATCGAATAAAACGCCATTGCCCAACGTGACACGATAGTGCGTCAGTCAACAAGCGCCTAGAAGTGTGTGGGCGGTACATTACGAAAAATGAAGGAAAAAAATGAAGTTTTATCATCGCTTTTTGTTGCGAAATATAATTCTGGTTTTTTCGTTACGTAATATTGGTCAAAATACTAATACGTTGTTAACAACCGTAGTGACGAGAACGAAAAAATAAATGAATAAATCCCCGAGATTTTTGTTTATTAAGTTTTTGTTATTGAATCGAATTCTAAAACGATACAATCACATTTCTCTGGATTATAAGAAAAAAAAAATAAGACAGCCGAAAAATAAGAGATTCAAGTGTACCGATTTCCAATCATAAAAGTTTCCTCCGAATTCCATACTTGATACTGTTCTAAGATTTTTAATGTTCTACGTGATGTAAACCTTTCGTAGTTTTAAAACCAAGTTGGGTGTAAATAAAGTTAGGGATAAAAGGAAAAGTCATGTCCGCTACGTCGCATTTTAAAGTAGAAAAGTCGTTAATCATTGCAATGACCAAGTGTCAATACGTTGGCATTAAATTCGTAACGATACTAAATTAAAATTGTATTAACTGCAGGTATTACTTGGTTATGTTTTTCATCGCCCGGGAAAAAGTGATATTTGACCAATTTTTAAACATCATGTGAAATTATTCCCGTATGAAAAACTATAATTTGTATTAATATATTACTGTGTAACCATTACGCCTACCGAAGTTCCACTATATGAACGGTGGGTCTGTTGGAAGATTATAGGATACCTAAATATTTAGATCGTGTGGAACATAATATTAAGATGATTGTCGGATAAAAAATTGTAGCGTTTTTCCCACATTATCAAATATAAGGAAAGGTACTAAGGTATCACTGCGATAAATATTTAATCACGGCTAATAAGAAACGATAAGAATTAATATCAAACAGATGGGTGGTTATAAAATCGGTCGATAACGGCAACACTACGGTTATATATGGTATATTATAGTCTATCTACTACCGTGTAAGGGGCACCATGCTGTTATCGATAAAATAATATTCTGTAATAATATAATGCGATACGATAACCATAAATGTGCAGAAGGGAGAGCGGGCGGGAGAACAGCTGCTTTATTATTATCAGGTTGTTTTAATTTAGGTTGAAATCGTAATCTTTGATGTGCAATACACCATAAACGTACGTAACGGTTTTTTAGCAGTTCATATTTATAATAAAAAAACTTATAGTCCATGAATGCCCCTAAAAACGGTTGTATAGGTAGACTCGCACCGTCTACAATCGCGATGCCGTTAATCGACTGAATTTATACAAACGAACCCGATCAGAAGATTTGTAAAATTAAACGTTGGATCCGTACGGTATTGTTTAATTTGATGACGCTGAATTTCAAAACGAGTTTCAGCAATAAAATATTTTCCAAAACACAGAAGATTTTTCGGCTTTCGTATTAACACATTTCGATTAAATATCGATAGTGCACTGCTCGGTTTTCGTTGAAAAAGAAATATACACTAAAATTATATTTTTTTATTATTATTATCTAACCGAACTGTAGAATGTCTATAGAAAGTTGGGTAACATTTTTTGCGAACCGCGCGGTAAAAGACGTTCACTGCAAACTTTCTAGACTCACGTATACCTATAGAATTGTACGGCCGAAAATATGTACATATATAATCGAGTTATGCGATTAATCGAGTGTGCAGTCGAATAACAAAACTGCAGCAGACTACCGCTGCAAATTATTATTAACATGTAGACAATCGAATTAGTGAAAAAAAAAAAAAGATAGATAATCAACACAAATTATAATAATCACGGTATTATACTTGACGAGTTTTTCCAACGAACATACAAATTGATAACGTATCGTTCTTACGAGTATAATAATTGCGAGTCAGTTGGTAATATTATCTGCAGAGGTGTGTGTGAAATACTCGTAACAAAAATCGAATGATGAGGGGGAAGGGGGAATCACTGCGGTGAAGGTGACACTCGGACGACGATGGTGGTATGGTGGCGGGGAGGGGAGCACCGATAGAACTAAACGTGACCTCTCCTCTCCCGTGGATTAATTAAGTGCATTTCGAGAGACGACGACGATATAAATTATTATTAGACGCCGTTGTGCGAAAACTACGACTTCGGACGAGCCTCACTCGCCATCTGGGATCGGATAGTAGAAGATATAACAAAATAACCATGTAATACTGACAACGGTTCTTACTCAAAAAGAATGCTTATATAGGTCCTTAAATCGTGTAAATTAAAATGTCATACTAGTGGCGTCTATTTCATTGCTAAATGTAAACTCGTATTTAAAGTATGACGAGTCCAAAAATAATAAATGTTCACATTGCCCAAAAAATAATCGAGTAGTGATTCTCTAAATTAGCACAGTTGTAATAAGCCTTTAAAAAATAAAAGCCAACCATTTTTTGGAGGGAAATCATTTTCCAAACTAAATTATTATAGTAGGTAGGCGACGTTTTTTTGATCTAGAGTGAAAAATTCAACTCGAATATACAAAATTATCACCTGACTTACGAAAAGATGTTATTTTTCAAATTTATATGTATATTTTTTTATTGAAATGCCATTGTCTTTTTTTAAAAAAGTTCATGTTTCTGTGTCATGACAATTAAATTTCACCTACATGAACGCAACACAACACAACAGCCGACGTCGCCATTATTAGCTATACAATAACCGGGCCAAGGTCTTTATCACCGAAACGGCGGCGGCGGTCAAATCGCGAGAGAACCGCTTTCACTAGATAACAAAAATAAAATAATATATTATTTTTACCACATCGAAAAGTAGAAAAAAAACCGCAAATGGTGGTATATAGTGGCGGTAATGGTGGGGTGGTATGCAATAAAGGTGGTGGTAGATGAAACAAATTTCCTTCCCAAAAAAACTATCGTTTTTAAACGACGATTATTACGTAATTTTGATGATTTTTTTTTATCTTATCTTTCCCCTTCGCCTCGAAACGCCATAGCGAAGCTAAAACGGCCGCGTTCACGCAACAATGATCGTATTACGAGTATATAGTAATATATTTTATTTCGTCCGATTATTGCACAACTTCGTCGTTTGTATAATAATAATATCATAACACGTTATAATATATTATATTATTCTTATACTTTCAATAAAATAAAAAAATAAAAAATAGATTTCTCGAACATGTAAACGTTCGAAAATATATAATACCTTAATGGTGTGCCCCTCTCTGTCTATCCCCCCCCTACGTTATCTTGTTCCAGATCCGTCTCCGCGTCGGTCTAAAAATATCCACGAGTAAGCAACCAATCTCCCGTCACTTGAGTCGAATTTTCCCCACCTATTTTATATAATAGAAAAATATTCTTTACAAAAAATAAACAACCGAATACTATATAATATTTCACTAGAATAATTTTTAATACAAATTCAAATTCAAAAAAAAATGACATTTTATCGTACAAAAATGGCGAGGATTGAAAGTGTTTAAACTCCCGAAAAGCACAGTATATCCATGATACTAACGCCGCACATTTACAAAACTGCATTCTCCTGGCTTCGTTCATATTGAAATATTCAACCCGATATTTATCTCGTTATTCCGCCTACATAATAATATAAAAACACTAATTCCCGAGATAGTGCTCGTTTAGTTCAGAGAGGACCCCGTTAGAAATGTCCAAAAGTAGCGGGCAAAAGATAATATTACATATTCTTATAACAGACACAATATACACGCTGGCAGTAGTCTCTATTTTCGGGGGAAATATGACGAAAACATACTTAACGAATGAACAACGAAATATAAAATTGAAGCCTCGTGAAATGTCGGAGGTCAGGCCGTATAATAGTATTATGCAGCTAGTCACTTAGATAGTATACAATATTCTGCGTGCCTTAATCGGACCGACCGTACTGTAATTTAATGGTATAACAAACACGCCGACATACCGACATACCGATATGCATGTCGGCCGAGTGTCAAAATGGGAATTCGCCCAAACGAGCTGATAACAATGACGTCACGCGTTGGTACGAGTTCTCGAGCAGCTGCACACATATGGTTGTGGCGTATGACGACATCAATCAGCTGTTCCCCCCTCCCCTCACCGGGTAATAATAATAATACTCCGTAGCCTTCTCAAGATCGTGCACGCGCACCACCCGGTATATAATATTATAATATCGGGTTTCGACCGGCAATATCGTTACCGTATTTTTATTTTATTTTTCTACAATCCTCAGATTGGTTCAATGACTTCCACTCGGCTTTTCCCCCTATATCCACCGCCGCTGCTATGTACTTTAAGTACTTTGCAAATCGTTTTGTTTCCAATACACGATTTGTTTCAAAAAAAATATTAAGTTTTCGGTCTCTATTTCCATTGACTTTTTCTTCCAGAACTTTCCTACGATTATTGTTGCAATTCGTTTCCCCCACCCCTTTTTCCATGTATGATAACTGATATTTCCTATATCGATTTTCGTTCCTTCGTTTTCAAGCCTATATGTGCACATCATAATATTTATAACTTTTTCAAACCAAGGAATTATTAGTGTTCTTCTCCAGCACCGCATTTCAAACGTAACAAACAACAATCCTTTACGGACGGCTTTGAAGACGGTATTCATACGTTTTTGCCTCGTTCACTGCAGTGCAATGCTTTCCAAAAAACTCTTTCTAATTTATAAGAGCTTTTTCGGTCTTTGGATTAACAGTATTTGCCATAAAGGCCATAAAAAACTGTTTATTCCAAAAAAAAAAAAAAGACGAAGGATATTATATTATCTCGTTGTTATAATAATCATATGAAAACATGTTCTGAATAAACGGCGAGATACACCGTTTCAGAAAAAATTTTGCCGGTTTTATCGATTGCTCATTTCTTTTGCTTTTTTTTAATCATCACTGTCGTAGGGATATACAAAAGAAAAAGAAAAACTTTTATAAGAGCGAGACTTATATCACTTTTCTTCTGTACTATTATTTTTTGGTCGTTTTTACTATTCGTCTTTTATATAAAGTCACCTGACTGGACATCGGATTTATCAATATATATATATAGTTTTGTACACAAAACGACTTTTATAGTTTTGAAACATTTTCCGCTACTCCCAAACTTATTCCCCAGAGCAGCACAATGATTTTCGAATTTTTTTTCCTATTCTCCTCGTTCATTGCCTCCGTGTGTATAAATATACCTATACCAACTAAGGCTTCGTAAACCGCTTGGCTGATTTCCTCCAACCTATATATAGTCCTTTTTTTCCATCTCGTTGGTTCAACGATGCTGAATAATAATCCGTAATCATAAATCGAATAGTTTCAATTTATAATAATAAAGAATAATCAACGGAAGTTACGGTAAGTACAGTTTATTTGTTAGATGTAGGTAGTGCCTATATTAAATACTTATTATACCCGATCATTAGATCGAAGTCGTTTTTTTTATACTTATATACTTGAATATTTGATACGTTCAATCAAAACACAACCAAACATAACATCAATAATAATAATATCGTGAAATAGAATAGTTTGAAGACTAAAAGGACGGATATACAGTGGCGTCATTTCAATATTTGATAAACTGGGTAAACTTACTAAATCTGATGAGGGGAGAAAAAAATTGTCTCGTTTTGCTCAAATATTGACATTTATTTAATAAATGTTTCAAATTGCCATATTTTCAAAGGAATAGAATATATATTTGTGACATTTAAACTGTAAACATTTTTTTTCAAACTTAATAAAAATCGGTAAAAAAAGGAAAATCAAATATTCGACCATGGATTATTTATCCGTGATTTTGTGAAGGCTGAAGGCGTACAAACAAAATAGCTATAGTAGTTTTCGATACTTTGACATTTTTACCGTAGATCCAAAACCTAGCCAGAATACCAGTTAAAAGCTGGATCAGGACAAATATTAATATCGCAACCTGTCCCCCTCTAAAAAAAAATTTACACCACTGAGAGAATCGCCACCAACGCGATAATTTTTACATCGATCGATCAATCATCTTGTTAGGAGGTCTTTCCATTGTCGACCTCGTTAAAATATTATTACGTTTAAAATAGGTGACAACATTAATAATTGTTTTCCCAACTACACACTACGACTAAATGGGTGTTTTTTTTTCTTTACTAGCTATAATATATAATGGGTATAAATACATAATGGTTTTTAGCTATGTTAAACGCCGTGGCGATTTACTTAGTTACTAAAACTGTAAACGAGTTCATCGATTATATATATACCGGAATACCTGTCGGAGATTAATTTCCACGCACCTTAACCGCACACATACCGAACTAGGTCACAACCGAATCATCATTCGTGTTCATAAAATCGCATTACATTATACTCGGTATCCGTAGTTTGTTAGTATTATTTTACCAAACTATAGCAACAGTCATTAATAGAGTAGTAAAACGTTAGTGTTAAAATTCGATTCAATTTATTCGGCGGGACAACAACCGAGGACCTCCTTTAATGGGCCAACATTTGTTTTCTCTGTCTGTCTTGGGCGTTACATAGCAACAAAGGCATTCCACATTTCCACAATTACGGCTCTTTAATTGAGTTTATGGCAAAAAAATCTATCAAAATTTTTATAAAAAAAGAATTTACTACTACGTTTTGACTCGAGGATTTATTTTTAATTTTTTTTTATTAAATTGTTATTATTGCGAGTTTTACTATAACTTCATTTCTTGTAATTCGTAATATCATATATATTTCATAAATATGAATTTATAAACAAAAGAACCATTTTTAATCTTAATAAAATATCATTCTACGGTCTCGTTTAATTGTCAACACACTAGGTATAATAATGTCATTGTCTTTAATTTCCCTATAAATGAGTGCAAATTCTCCATTCTTCCATTAAAACGTTAATGTTTCTGTCATACGTGATGAATATGTTTTTGAACCAATTCACGATTACACAATAAAAACGCGTGATATTAAGGACCCGGGACCATTATTCAACATTTTAAATTGATGTTTTTGAGTTAAAATTGCCTATACGCTACTCCTTAAACATTGGAAGTGCGATCCAATAATATTAATAACATTATAAACAATACGATTTCGAAATCTCCTCAGAATTTAAAAATAATTGTTGACAAAATAACTACGAAATATAATATATATAATTATGTATAACGACATAATAATTATTATATTTAATTACTATTGATACTATATTAAATAATATAACATCAAACTATTGATAAGAGTCCGAAAAACAAAATTCACTAGGATTTATAATAATTCTAATGATATTATGATGTTGTTGTTAATGATATTATTGGGTATGTGAAACCGACTCTAATAGTCACGCACGTTACGTAACAACGTACAAATACTATTATTTGGATAAACGACTAAACCTATTATGTGTAAACAATATAATATTATTATTATCATCACACTAACAGGTAACCTATTAAATGTTTAGGTATGTTGTTTTATGAACACGGATCAAAAAAATTAAATTGAAAAAAATGAAAAAACGAATCGTACCGTGTATTATGTACATAATATCATTATTATTAAATTATACAAAATATGAAAAAAAACAAAAAACAAAATAAAAATTATTGCAATGTTTTTTTTTTTTTTTTTATTGATGTCGTTGTTTACGACGACGACGTGACGATGGCACCGTACTAAAAAATATTTGTTTATATACCTAATTTTCTACAATAATTATATCATTAACATAGAGGTACTACCCATAGAATAAAGGAAGAGGAGAATAAGAGCATTTATCATAGAAAATAATATAACTGTATAATATTCTTAAGTATAACTACAGAATAACAAGAGTTAAATACGCCCTGGTTCGCCATTATTGTGAGAATTATGGCGATAAGCCATAAAGGCTATGAATGTCATGTGTTTAAATGTTTTTTTCGGTACATTATATAAGAAAATGGATTAGGTCAAGTTTATTTTTGAAAAAACTGTGTTCTGGAATTTTTTGTTCAAAGATTAAATTTCTATTAATTAATTAAATAAATACATTACATTTTTAATATAAATATTTTTTGTTAAATGTATATTTTTGCACATTTTGGAATTTTTAAGTATGTGATCTGTTTTAAGTACATAAATGCATGCGTATTTAGCACTTTTTTAGTACATGGAATTCACAGTCCAGGTGATAAGAGAGATAAATATCATTCACCGTATTTCTCTTATCAAAACATTATATTTATTAATATCAGACGTCATATAATGATCAAATTCTAGTCAACACAAAGATGATGGAAAATGGTTGTGCAACAATAGTATATTTCATGCGAGTAGCACAATATATTATTACAGTTAGCAATCTAGTATATTATTATACAGGTATACCTTTCTTATTTATTCATATAACTTCTAAAAACTAAACTAGTGAACTGCATCTGTATAAAAACCATTTGTCTAACAAAAAATCTGATAAGCAAACTGGAAAGAAAAATACAGTTTTTTCATGGTTTTTTTTTTCACATTACAGAAAAAAAAAAAACCAATAATATCATTAATATAATAAATTATAATATTACTCATTTTATTTTATTCGTGATTTTTCGTAGAAAAAAAAAAAAAAACAAGAAATATAATATTTCCTAGATATCCCTTTTCGCTTATCAGATGACGTCTAACAAGCGCTCGAGATGCTTAGCCCGCTATTATATGTCAGTTAATAGGACTATATTATTATATATGTATTAATTAAATAATTTTAATTATAATCAGAAATAAAAACGGTGAACACATTAATTACATTATATGGAAAAAAAAGAAACTCGTATCCTAGACGGCAACGTTCTAGCGTTTTTGCGCGTTACATCACGGCGAACGTCGTTCCACATGAACGTGCGCGTCCAATAATTACACAGGTACATATTTTTATAGTAGCTTTGTATCAACAATTATTATTTATGTGGTATACGAACAAAGTACTTTAATAAGGTACCTACTTTAATTTAATTCGATCAAAAATAATAACCGAGAGTTAAAATATTTGGAAACAGATAGAAAGGGAGCAGAGGGGCCGCCAACGGTCGATAAAAATAATTATTATGTTATTATAGCCGGTTCTACGGATTATTCCACGACGACGAAGACGAGACAAACAACAACAACAATAATTGTCAGATAATACAATATTCTTACGGTATTTCAAGTTTCGCGGTTTATTTCTGGAATGTGTACGTAAATATTGCAATAATAATTATTACTACAACTAACAATGACTCTAACTCGACATTCCACAGGAACGACGTACGCGCGAGTATAATACACATGTTATGGAATAAAGGGTCTTTTGCCACTTCCCCGAAGGTAATTTGTGTGTCATATTATTTAGTACCCTGTATTATAGGAACTCGAGTCCCGGCCACTTGAAAAAAATCCTAGGTACACACCCATAATATCCCTTCTCCCCGTCCGAAAAAAAAAAATCGTTCGTGGGAAAATTATACAAAAGGTCTCCTACAGTCACTTTCTTTATTTCGACGGCGAGTGACTTTACGAACACCGAAACAAATCAGAACAAAAAAAAAGGTCCTCCCCACAGTCGTCATATAAATAATAGTATAACGTATTACCTATACGTACATGATTACTTTAGAATTTTTTCGGGATTTTCGTGACGGTTTTCAAACGCTATTTACTCGAAATACTGAGTATTATAACGAAAACGTTCAAACCGTACATGCGACGAACCGTTTCCCGAAATCGGCGCGAGTGCCACGCCAACAAAACACGACCGATGACCGGATTATTACGTGGCTATTTTCGCTCGACATTATTTCGGACCGCGGAGAAACGCGCGCTCCGTACATTATAAATTGTTGTACAAGCGTATACAATGGGTAAAAAACTACGAAAAAAAAAAAAAAAAAAAAAAAAAAAAAAATAA